>CM061142.1:120504101-120522105 GCA_030789695.1 Scilla litardierei
TTTAAGCTTAGATGAGTTGAAATGAAGCATGTACATAATTTAATTACACTACACACGGGCAACCTTAGTTGCTTTCATGCATACCTGAATTTATGTTTCTTTTCTTTCTTCTCTTAAATCTTTAGGTATGTATATCTGCTTTGGGTAAGATTTTTGTCTATGAGGTACTGTGGCGGTGGCGGTTGCTTACGAAGGAGACTCTGGATATAGCGAGCAAGCCAGGGATTAATGTGACTGTGGCGGTTGCTTACGAAGTTGCCGATTCAGATTTAGGTATTGACTGCTTCAGGCATTCGTTGCATTTGTTTGTTTATGGCAGTATTTCATTCTTGAACACCTAATTATTAGTATATTCTCTTTTAAGGTTCGTCCTCATCAACTGAAGAATGCAGTAAACTTGAAGGGTAAGCTTATACTGTCTTCATTTTACAAGTTTACTAATATTTGTGTGATTTATGGGGTTTCCTACCATAACAGGAAATAAGATGTCAGTATAAACCCTTACCCTTCAAGTTTAGTATTATGACTTGGGGATTTATTTACCTTTAATACAATCAATGTATGAGAAATGCACCTCTTCAAAATGAATCTCACATGCTTCACCTGACCTGCTTTTATTACCATTGCAATTTTTTATTTCATGCTTCACCTGACCTCAGGATGGGTTGACGGATTTGCATCTGTTGGATGATTCAGATCATCTCCTCGAGAATAAGCTGCTGGATTCATTTTAAGGGAGTTCAAGCGAGATCATGTCACTGCCGGTGATGGAGGCTCCGTAGAGGGCGGTGACGACACCGATGGACGACACGATCATTTTATGCTTTAAAGGTATCTTCTCTGTTAAATCATTTTATGCTTATCTCAATAGCCACTGATGTCTCCTTTGCTTTATCTAAATCCCCCGTACATTAGAATTCTTGGAAATTTTTATGGTTTGTTTCTTAGGGATTCAGGTTTAACAATAAGCTATAGAATGTAACATAACTGGGTATTCTGGTTTGTTTCTTAGGGATCTTTTTGATGTATCAAAAGACATCTATTTCAGACATTATGCAATCTCATCAAATTTGTGGTAAGAGCGTCATGGTGATGGTGCATAGTTTTTGGATAGGTTTGGCACTACTTGAGTCTTTTCATCCATATAGATGAAAATCATGCAAGGTCATGGCCTGTAAATAAATTAATGCCTATGTGGAACCACATTTTTTTGCATATTTAATACTGTATATTCTGCTCCCCGCTAGAAATTAGTCGGAATTTGGCTGAGATATAGAGAGAAGCTTGGCAAATATGCATTATATAGGTTTTTAGTAGGGGAATGGTGTACATATCTCATGATTTGTGTACAGAAAATCACATTTTGAACATTGAAATTTGTAGGGAGGTGCGGTATGCAGAATGTTTTTGACAAGTGTCCTTATTGGAGTAAAGATTATATCTCAGTGCAGAGTCGAATATTCTACATGAGTTGTTATTATTTTTGATCTTTTAACACATATTTGAGTGTTTCACAGTGTTTCATGATAAGTTCTGCTCTATGCATGAGTAGCAGTCCATGTGTGCTGATTTATTTATTAAAAACATCCATTTACAGACACTATTAGGGGTGGCAAACAGAGATTTGATTACTAAATATTAATTACATCGGCGATTCTTTTCCATTTGTTTGCAAGGTTGTGATGGGTTCGGGGAGAGCAAGAATCAAGGGATTTATCTTTCTGGGGCCACAGAGGTGAGGCAGAACTTTTTGATGTTATATATGTCTTTCCATGCTATCTGGCCTTCGAGTTATCGTGAGTTTCAAACCTAGATGGTCAAATTTATTAAGCATCATTAATTGATTATACCATTTTTCTTATATCTATATTTGATTATGTACTACAGGGTAAGGAGGTTAGCTTATGTGAACCTCTTGAACATGAGCAAACGGAATTTAAAAAAGGTGCGTATTTGTTCTTTCCATATGTTGACCTCTTGATTTTAGAGTAAATGTTTTTATGGCTCGAGCAAATGATTATTAGGTTTAGCATTCTGCTACACGTGTTAATTGATCAGATGGGTTTTGCAATTCATGACTTAATGGAATTCTAATGACCATATCAATTGGACATTATTACTTGGACATTGTTACTTGACCATCAAATGTTAGGCTTAGTTCCATTTCTCTCTGTACTTACAGATGGTGAATGGCCACCCAGTTTTCTGATTGAGTATCAGGAATCTAGATTTGATGCAAGTGCCAAATCCTGTAAAAGACTGGTTATGTCCTTGGCCAAATCATTTGTTTATTGACACAAGATGATGCATTAGGAGCTGCCTGAAGTCATCAACCATGCTTTTTCCCACTTCTTAGCATTGACCGAGGAAACAACATTTGCTCAAATTTTGCAACCGTAGACTGGGTGTTAACAATCAAATCATATCCTTATCCCCTTTAGTTCTTTTGACCTCTTTAATTCTCTTCTTGCATAAGCTGTCTTCTTACCAATTTGTTTACTAAAAAAGGAGAAAATTGACAGAGAGTAGTAATGTAAGAACTACTATAAATCCCAGAATGGAGCAACGAGAAATGGAGAATGCATGCTAATGGTAGGCTTAGTTTGAAGGTTCATATGACTATATAATTAAATCTAAATGGAATCAAGGTAGGTGGAAGCACATGGCACTGCAAGGTAGGTGGAAGCACAAATCCATTGGTTCATTACTGATCTAAACTCTTTTTCCCATATGTACATATCTTTAAAAAAAATTCAAACATTTTTTGCTCTGGAAGTGGCCTGCTACATTACCCCATATCTGAAGTATCATGTTTCATATACACATGAAGTGAGCAGGATTTATGTAGAATGGAGACATAATTCAAGACATGCTTTTATACTGGACATAATTCAGGACATGCTTTTATCCTGAAGTATGTTTCATATATCATTTTTCATATACTTCATTGGTATGCTTTTATATAGGCTTACAAAATCCGAAAGTGAGAGCAGGATTCTGGACATGGATCATCACTGCCCTTTTGTAAGTGCCAACTATGAAGTATCATGTTTTCAAACATTCTCCATACTAATTGTTCGTGGTCAGATAATTTTGATATAAACAGATATTATAAAGAATTTTAATTTGTGTCACTATATGATTCAAATTGCAAATATTTGTAATGTGGTTGGACTGTGTGACTTGCATCACAATGGACACGAAGACAAGTTTCCTTGGTATCTCGGCAAGGTGAGAAATTGAGAGGAACTTGATTGTCTAATTCATAGAGAAAATTTGCAGTGTATGCACTTTCAAATCTTAGATTTTTCTTTAAGCATGGGGAGTAAGTATAACTGGTTTCTTTAAGCATGGGGAGTAAGCATGAGGTGAGTAAGCATGTGGAGTAATTGTCTAATTCTATCGTCTTTGTGATCTTCTTACTTAGCTAAAATTGCATGTGGAGCATATGGAGTAAGCATGTGAAGATTGCAAAAATCGCTACGATTTCTGTCATCAAACTTAGTTTGTTGTATTGAATTTTACTGGAGTCCTACGTGGTTTGCGATAAGGCAGAGTACCTCTTCTTCAAGCACATCAACATGCACTTGGCATAGAAAATTTATAAGTTTGTATGCATTCTCTTTAGCATTCTGTTGTTCAAGCTCCATTTGACTTTTGTTTTAAAAGTCAGTAGTATAAATCCCTTCATGGCGTCTGGAATTACCTTTATTTGCTAAATTTTTGTTTATATGCATTTAGGGCACCAGTTTTTTAAGCAGATGGTTTTCTTTTTGTTGGAATTCTGTTAAAATTCAGCATACAAATTTAGGTTTGAGTTCGCATCTGAGTTTAGGGATGGTTGACCTTTTGCTGTTGAAAATGTTATGCCATTAAACTGAAAATGAATAATTCGAACATAGATTGGACAATAATACATGTTCAGTTCAGTCATTTATGATCTGGTTTACAATTGCACATTTTGGGCTACATATAATGTATTTCATTATTCAAGTATGCTTGCTTTTTTGGTTTCTATCGCTAATATCAATTTGATTAGACCCTATTTTATGACCAGTCGTGAAAGTGTTATACTACTGTATATGAGGTGTGATATGCTCCTGGGGATCAAGAAGGGAATTGTTGGCCAGTTGCCTTTGCTTGGTGAAACTCTTGATTGTGCTATCAGTACATGCGGCTGGATTTGAGCTAAATTTGAAATTAGCAGCTGCAAAATTTGTACTGTTAATTGTATATTGATGCAACTTTGTAGTTTCTATGAATGATGTAACATTTATCAAATCAATAAGAAGATGTACATTTCACAAATTTTGTAGGCTTAATATGAACTTCTCTGCTTTTCAGTTTTGTTTTGTCTTTTTTGCATGTTTTTTTTACTTTTTCCCTTCTTTAAATTTTTAGATCTATTTCAAGATTGTATGTTTTGTGTAGATACTTCTACTTGAGGAGGCTCTGGTTCAATTATTATCATTTCCTTTATTGACATTTTAAGCAATCTTTTATGACGTAATAAGAGATTTTGTAATATAATTATGCCAACACAAGCGTTGAGAGTATCACATGAAGCTTCTCATGAGAATCTATTCCACCAATTTTTACATTTGTTTGATAATCTGACAAAAAATGCTAACAAAAGTGCATTGATCCAATCAAATACATAAGTACTAGAGCGATGCCCATGATCATGCTGGTTGAGGGATCCATCATGAATACTACATTCATAGGGAAAACAATTGATACCAAAACATCCAGGGTGAACACTGACAAATTTTTGAGCAACCACAATTAAAAAACATCGACCTAAATTCTCTAGATAAACTAAATTTTGGGAGGAAATGAAGCTGAATCGAATTAAATTTTGAGGAGGAACTAAAATTTTTGGGATGAACTAAATAACAATTATTGCACTTTAATTATTATTTTTCTTTTATAATTAGGGGATCCAAGGTTTTAAGGGAGAAATATTTTAAAAGAACGATGGAACTATATTTTGGGGGACGAAATTTTTTGGGTGAACTAAATAAAAATAATTGCGCTTAATTATTGTTGTTCGTTGAAAAGTAAGGATCTAAACCTTTGAGGGGGCAATATTTTAAAGGAAAAGTGTCCATATTGTGCTTTACTTATTGTTGTTCGTTTAAACTCAGGGATCATGATTTTGAGGAAGAATATTATAAATGAACAATGCCCTTGGGGCACATATGCATGTTAAATCGGAAAGAAAATAAATTTTTGGGGAACTAAATTTTTGGAGAAACTAAATTCTCTGGGTGAAGTATATTTTGGAGGAACTAAAATTTTTGGGGACACTTAAAAAGCAATTATCGTGCTTTAATGTTGGGGAGAACAAAGATTTTGAGGAGGCAATATCTTATATGAACCGTGCCCGAAGGGCACGGGTTATGACTAGTTTCTCTGTTAAGTTAATGTTGTTAACTCTTGCTGATCCATTCCATTGTTTATTATAAATTTCCAGTACTTGCATGTTAATATGTTCTCCTACTTACCTCCAGCACTTGCATGTTATAACATGGTTATTTATGCATGTTCACAAGTTCTTCCTTGATGCTTACACATTGTGTTGTGATTACTTTTATGCCCTGAGACCATTACTTGTTAGACCACCATCCCTAGATAGGTAGACCAGTACTAAAATTGGGTTCTACTAGAGTGTTAGGAGTTTCTACTAGGTCACACGTTGACGTGTCCCCGTTGACTTTCAGGTCATGTGAGTTGGAGGTTGGAGATAGCGGCTAGAGCTTTGGAGTTGGTGATCAGTTGTAGTATTGGGTGGTGTGGGGTATGATGAGAGACTTGTACTTTTGGTTTTTCCTTTTTCAGGTGGACCTTTGTACTTAGAGTTGTGAATATGAAGATGTTGGTGTATGTATAATATGTATCGATGTATCAATAAAATGGAAGATTGTACTTTTTGTTATTTTCTTAGTGTTTTTATCGCTGATGGAGTTTTACTTGTACTTCCCAGCACGTGCGTAGTACCTGTAGTGTTCTTCCTACTCTCTTCTTTTCTTTCTTTCTACGTAACACTCGCATCTTCGAGAATACCTGATACGGATTCGTACTTATCGGGTATCCCGGGGACTGGGTCGTTACAGTTGGTGGCCCATGTAGGTCTCCACACTGCGACGTGGGTAAGGATAGTGTGGGTAATGCTCCATAAGAGTAGTTGTGTCCTAAGGTGGATAGGTGATCAGCCTTAGGGTAAAACCCTGGTATTAGGAAACCCAATGTAAAGAGCTCCTTAAGCATGGGTAGTTGTTTGAATATATACATATATGTACGGGCGTGTATGTGTTTGTATGGATATAAAATTATTGTAGTGTATTTGCGTGTATTTCTATAGATATGTGTCTATAGATATATCTGTAAATAAGATACACTATAGATACGTGTATGAGTACTTATGTGTATTCTTGTAATTCATAGTATAGGTGTGTGTATAGTAATGTTGTTTGAATGGATTGAGGTGAATGTAGTATTTGATGAGTGAAATTATGTGTAAAGCATATTATCTGGTGCAATAGAGTGTTATGTATTATCTATGTGGTAATCTATATTTAGATTATAATTGGGGGTGTATATGTATGACCATATGGATGTATATAGAGCCGTAAGTATAGATACTAGAGTATGATGCATTAAAGTGATGTTAGAAGATATATTTGTATATGGGTGTCAAGTGGATGAGTGTATATATATATACAGAGTATCTGTGTAAATATATATTGGTGTGTAAATAAACTTATGATATATGTGTTAGTATATGGATGATTGTTGGTGAGCCAAGTGGAAGTATATTTGAATGTATAATAGTGTATGATGGTATACATAAGAATAATTATATGTGTATGCATACTATAAATGTGGTTGTGTAACTTGATATAGTGAGATATGTATATATGAGTATAGCTACAATTGGATGTGTATCGTAAGTAGTGTGCAAAATATATTGGCTTACTAAATGGTGTGTATATACATAAGTATGTATGCCAAGTTATACAATATTGGTGTGCATTTACATATCATGTGATGATATATGTGTGTAACATGTGAATGAGATTTATATAAGGATATGTCTTGTGTATACACGTGTGTATGTATACATATACTGTATTGATAAAATTATTGTGCTATAGTATATATATAGTGTTGTATGTATATATATATATATATACTGCATTGAATATGTGTTACGTTGACGACTTGTATGTAAGAGTATTGTCTAGTGTATATGTGGTTAATTATAGATTTATGTAAGTAAATATTTGATATGTATACATATGTATATATCCTTGCATGTATGAAGTGAGTATGTACTAGAAGGTTGATATACTATAAATACATGCTAACAGGACTATTTAATATGGTGATATATACTGCGTGCATCCTTATGTGCAAATTATTATATATACTTGTCTATATAATTGTAAGTGTTTATTTTTATGTGCTTGAAGTGATATATTTGCGTATGGTCACCCACTAGATATGTGGTGTATCATTATTGGTGTATGATTATTTACTATTAGTACATCAATATTTGGATATACATATTTACATATCTATGTTAGCATGGTTGCATGCGTATTGGATGTGATATAATAGTATGTGTATATATGGATATATACTTGGTCTATACTTGGATGTATCTAGGTGTATCTATAGGTGTGTATATGCATAAGTATGCTAGCTTTGTGACTTATGAGTATTGTGTGTGAACATGTATGTATATAGATATATATAATTATAAGGAGTGTGTGTGATTGCATACATATGTGTTTGTATTTAGATATATATATGTGTATTCATGAAATAGCATATATCCTTGAACATATACTTGTGTGAATCTTTATGTAAGTGCATATGTATTTGGTAAAGTAAGTGTATAGATGTGGGTCTGTATATTGATCCCTTATGTGTATTTATATTTCTACTTATTACTGTGCACATGTATTGATATATGTCTGTATGTATAGGAGTATTAGTATATGTGTACATATGTATGAATAATCCATGGTATAGTGCGTGTATAAATGAATGTATAATGTATACATATATCATTGTTTGTATTTCATGGGTGGGAAGATCATTAAACCTAATCAACCTCCGATTAGACCCTTAGTTTTAGAAATTCCAAGGGCGGACTTTGTTTTTAAGGTGGGTAGATTGTAATACCCTTATACTTGAACTACTATATTGTGTATATTGTTGTACTTGTATGAGTATGGATAGTAATATATGAGTATTACTGTACATACATGTGATATTTGTACATGTGTGTGATGTGTACGTGTGTTTTATTTATATGCATGTGTACTATGGATATAAATTAAGAGTAAGTATGTATTTATAGGTGTGTTTGCATACTAAGATGTATGGATGGCTATATAAATATTTGGATGTATCTTGGTGTGTAGTGTATATAGATATTGAATAATTGAGTGTACAAATGTGTATACTTGTATGCATTGATGTATATGGTAATGTATAATTGTATGAAGGTAGTATCGAAATGTATTATATAATGTTGTGATTTATTATATGTATGACTATTTGTATGTATGGTTGTGTATATACCTAGCTAAATTTGTATGTGTGTTTTGGATGGATGATAATTGTAGTTGATTATTTGTATTACTTTGGAATCTAGTTGTATAATTATAGTTGCATTTTTATGTGTATAGTGTTTTGGTGTGTATGTTGGTTTGTGTATATATGAATAAATATGTATGATGTAGTATATTTAGTGTATGAATGTATAGAGTAGTTTTGTAAATATGTTAAGTAAAGAGGTTATTGTGCATATTGCATACGTGTTTTATTATTTTCATTATTAGTATTAAGGAGGTGTTTTGTGTAAAGTTGGGTTTAGGACATATATGGTATTCTTGGGTAGGTGAAGGGTATTAGTGACATTTTAATTTTTTCATGATAATTAATTATTTCATAAATCCTAATTATCCTAGGATGACACCTCATGTAACACTAAGCCAATGTTTTGACAAGTCATGGAACACATGGCTTATACTTGGATTTTTGGATTTAGGAAATAAGAAAAAGGGAAAGAAAGAAAACAAAAAGGAAAGAGGAAAAGAAAAACAAAAGTTTTCATTCTCTTATCTCTCCTCTTTCTCTCCCCCTTTAGGCCAAAACCATTGCCATACTCAATTATTAGAAGAAGAAGAAGCTTGAAGAGGGAAAAGCAGTGTTCTAAAAATCGGCCTGGGCGGCCGCCTAGGCGGCGCCTAGGCGCTAGGCGGCCAGTAAACGCCCCGATAATGGCCTGGGCGGTCAATCTGGGCGTTTTTGGGATTAATCGGCCGCCTAAGCGTTCTGGGCGGTGTCTGGGCGCTCTGGGCGGTTTCTGGGCGGTTTCTGGGCGTTTCTGGTAAATGGCTTAATTGCACAAGAGTATCTTTTAAATTTTATTTTGTTGCACACAAATACTCTAAAGTAGGTAAACTGGATTTGATTTAGTATGTATTAAATATTTGATGTATTTTAAATAATATTTATATATAAACATAAATATATTATATAATAATAAATAAAATAATTAAAACTGCAAATCCGCCTAGGCCGATTAATCCCCGATTAATCCCTGATTAATGCTCTGGGCGCTAGGCGCTAGCAATCCGAACGCCTAGCGCCTAGCGTTTTTTACAACCTTGGGGAAAAGCTTAGGGTCATCAAGGATTAAGAAGGGCAAGAGAAATTTTTGGAGGACTTTTAAGGTAGAGCTCCTATCATTCTTAGTAGAATTTAGTTTTAGAATTAGGATTTTAATTTAAGTTAGCATGCTGAAATTTACACAGAATTGGCCGAAACTTTGGTAGCTTGCTGCACCTAATTGGCTACATGGAATTGCCTGGAAAAAATATACGTTGTTCTTATTTAAGTCCTTAATAACTTTCATGTTTACAAGTTTTGCAAATTCGAACTGAAAAGTAGGGTAAAAATTCAGTTTTGGAAACTGGTCTGTTTTTAGACAGCATGTACACCTTTCAGTAAAATGAGTAGAAATCCCTGCACACTTAATGAAATATTGTAATCTTGGTGCCGTTGGAAAGTTGCCTTCAAGATATTTAACTAGTAATTTTGCCTTGGTAATTTTCCGAAATCCTATATCTGCTTGTAACTGATAGAAAAATGGACTTAAACGGAACTTAGTTTCTGGTTCATATTTCTGAAATTATACTTGTCAAGATAAAATCCACCATAAATCACATATGTCAACTGAGTTTATGCAAATTGGTCAGTAAAAGGAAAGCATCCATATCTACAACTTTCGTGAAGGGACTAGAGACCAATTCTGACTGTAGATAGGCTAAAAGTGATGTTCTTTCTGCTGTAACAGTTTAGATAGATTCATACATCATGCTACTATTATGCTTTGTCTTAAGTTTTGTTTAAATTCTGTATTCAAGTTTATCATACATTATGTCCCATGTGATAATAATGACGTTATCAAGCTTCATGTTAATGAGTAAGCTAACTCAATGTTAAATGTTGATCTTTTTTGTTATATACTAGAGGATTAATTTTATGGTTCATGAATTTGTTATATAGAATGGAGCATGTTGAAGCTCTTAGTATGAATGCAAAGACGATGGTCGTTGTTGAATCACGACATCGGTGAAATTATGAAAGAAATGGAAATATATGAATGTGGGTTTGAGACCGCTGAAATGAATAAATGATGAACTATTCCATAAACTGAGAGTGAGGTAGAGTGATGACATCGGAGTGCTCGGTCCATTCTTGAAATGGGTGAGACTCCAGATGTGGGTTTGGGGGAAAATGGGTAAACTTTAGGTGTTAAGGAGCGGACCGTAGTACTATTTTTCTCACTCGCCACGTCACTCCCGAAAGGGGGAGTTCATTAGAGTTGGAGAGGCCGGTGGTGTGCTCGTGTCGCAGCATGTCTGGTAATTGATGGTTTTCTCCATTTCCACAGAAAAACCGAGATGAGTCTCGCTCCGGTACCTTGCTCCATTCGGGTACGGAGTTACGAGTGGCCCCTGGTACCACCTTTCACCCACCCTGGGTGAAGTCCGCCTCCTTAGCGTCCTACGATTTACATGGGTTTCCAAACATGAGAATCAATAACTTAAAGTAATTGTATTTTAATTATAAATATTGTTATCCCATGCTTACTTGTTTTTCTGTTAAGTTAATGTTGTTAACTCATGCTGATCCATTCCATTGTTTATTATAAATGTCCAGTACTTGCATGTTAATATGTTCTCCCACTTACCTCCAGCACTTGCATGTTATAACATGGTTATTTATGCATGTTCACAAGTTCTTCCTTGATGCTTACACATTGTGTTGTGATTAATTTTATGCCCTGAGACCATTACTTGTTAGACCACCCTCCCTAGATAGGTAGACCAGTTCTAAAATTGGGTTCTACTAGAGTGTAAGGAGTTTCTACTGGGTTACGCGTTGACGTGTCCCCGTTGACTTTCAGGTCATGTGAGTTGGAGGTTGGAGATAGCGGCTGGAACTTTGGAGTTGGTGATCAGTTGTAGTATTGGGTGGTGTGGGGTATGATGAGAGACTTGTACTTTTGGTTTTTCCTTTTTCGTGTGAATATGAAGATGTTGGTGTATGTAGAAGATGTATCAATGTATCAATAAAATGGAAGATTGTTCTTTTGTTATTTTCTCAGTGTTTTTATCGGTGATGGAGTTTTACTTGTACTTCCCAGCACGTGCGTAGTACATGCAGTGTTCTTCCTACTCTCTTCTTTTCTTTCTTTCTACGAAACACTCGCATCTTCGAGAATACCTGATACGGATTCGTACTTATCGGGTATCCCGGAGACTGGGTCTTTACAGATACGAATATTTCTTTTCTTAAGGAGAAATACGAGCTCATGTCCTCCCAACTTATGAGATTTAACAAAGGGAAATGACAATTGGATGATTTGCTAGCAAACCAATATCCGGGCACACATCGTGTTGGACTTGGTTTTGTGGAAAAGAATGCATCCAATGCTTGCACCTCCTATAGTGATGTTACTATAGATTTTGTGAGGCCATCCTCCGGTGCATCCACAAGTGGTGTCAAAAACACTATTGGTAGCAAATCTACCAAGAAAGCCACCACTTCACAATCTCTTCCTTTTGGTAAGAAACCCATTAAGGGTGGAAACCAAAAGAGAGGTCATGCTTATATGTACACCAACCCTCATCCACGTAGGAAATCTCCTACCTCATAAGTGGACACTCATGACACTTTTTATGCTCCACACCCACAAACACGTGCAAACCCACACATGAGAAATACTCATGCACATGCACCTACACGCTCATATGCTCATACACATCATTCTTCCATGTATGCACATCCACCTCATGTTATGCATGCCCCATATGTTTCATATAACATGCATGTACCTAAGTATGCATACAACCCTTATGTGTGCAATGCTTATCCACCTCCATCTTCTTATGCTAGAGCGCATGTTCCTAGGAAGCAAGCACCACATAGAAATCAATCAATTGTGCATGCAACTAGGAAAAGAACTCCCAAAACATACACAATTTGGGGTCCTAAGAACACTAGCTTAAATAATAGGAATGCTTATGTTGATTCCTATTTTCATGATGTAATAAATAGTGGCAATTATGTTGGGAAGTGGAAGTCCACTTGGACTTGGCTTCCAAAGGGATAATCCCCTTGGACCCAACAAAAATTGGGTATCATAAGCTTATGGTATATTATGTAGGTGCCGAAGAAAAACAAAGAGAGCAATAAACGTCATATTGGCTCTAAAAGGAAAGGATGGATACTCGACAGTGGTTGCTCCAAACACATTACGGAGATCCCTCATTACTCTCCGAAGTGATTAGTATCAAGGATGGTGCAACAGTCACTTTTGGAGGTAATCAAAAGGGAACCTTCATTGGAGTAGGTAAAGTCGGAAATCCTTCCAAACCACTCATTACAAATGTTTATTTAGTTAGTGGTTTATATCATAACCTTATCTCCATTAGTCAACTTTGTGACAAAAGTTACAAGGTTAACTTTGGAGAGGGTGTGTGTGAAATTGTAGATTTTGATTCACATGTTTTATTTACCGGTATTAGACATAAAAATATTTATTATTTGAGCTTGCCTAAAACTGTAGAACATTGCTTAGTTGCTAATACAAATGAACAACTATTATGGCATCGCCATTTTGGTCATGTTCATTTTAAGCACTTATATAAGTTAGCTAAGCATGATCTAGTAAAAGGTTTTCCGAAAATTTCTTTTAGTAAGTAAAACTTTTGTGATTTATGTCAACGATGTAAACTTAGTAAATCATCTTTTAAACTTAAAGAAGGCATAACTTCTAAGAGGCCCCTAGAATTACTTCATCTAGATTTATTTGGGCCAACTAGAACTGCCTCTTTAGGTAATGCTCACTATGGATTAGTTGTTGTTGACGACTTCTCTAGATTTCCTTGGGTTTCATTTTTAACCAATAAGAATGAAGCCTTTGAAGAGTTTATCATATTTGCTAAGAAGATTCATAATTTCTTAGGATCTACCATTATCACTATTTGTAGGGATCATGGAGAAGAATTTGAGAATGGGTTTTTTCACAAAGTTTTGTGATGAAAACGGGATTATTCACAATTTCTCTTTTCCTCGCGCACCACCATAAAATGGTGTTGTAGAGAGAGAATATGACCCTAATGGAGTGTGCCTATATCATGCTCCATGATAGTCATCTTAGACTACAATTTTGGGCAGAGGTGGTGCACACGACATGTTATGTGCTTAATATGATCCTAGTGAGACCCCGAACGACCAAAACTTGTTTTGAGTTATTTTATGACAAAAAGCCACAAGTTAAATATTTTCGTGTTTTTGGTTCAAAATGTTTTATCAAGAACACTTTTGGTAATTTAGATAAATTTGAGCCAAGATCCGATGACGGAATTTTTGTTGAATATTCCACACGTAGCAAAGCCAATCAGATATACAACAAAACCGCTTCAACGATTGAGGAATCACTACACGTATCATTTTATGAGGATTTTGATTTTCCTCATGTTGTTGATGATAGTGTAGATGTCTTATGTGATTCTCTTAGTAATGTTAAAATCAATGATTCTATTATTGAGACAAACAATACTAATGAAATTGTTGAAGATGTTCCATGTGATGCAGGGATTCCCAAAGCTTACCCAACCATTCGTAACCACCACCATGACCAAATTATTGGAGATATTGGTGTGGGTGTTCGAACGAGGTCAAAAATTGATGAATTCTCTCAATGCGCATTTGTCTCTACCATTGAGCCAAAGAACATACAAGAAGCAATTGAGGATAGCCCTTGGATAGTTGTAATGGAAGAAGAACTCATGCAATTTGAGAGAAATGAAGTTTGGGAGCTGATTCCTCTTCCAAGTGGTCACCAAGTGATTGTGACCAAGTGGATCTTCAAGAACAAGGCCGATGAGGACGAAGTCATCACAAGGAATAAAGCAAGGTTAATAGCTCAATGCTATCAGCAAGAAGAAGGTATTGATTTCAAAGAATCCTTTGCCTCCGTAGCTAGATTTGAAGCTATTAGATTGCTTTTATCTTTTGCATCCCATAAAAATTTTATGTTATTTCAAATGGATGTTAAAAGTGGATTTTTAAATGGAATTGTTAATGAAGAAGTTTATGCTTCTCACCCACCCGGTTTCATACATGAAAAATTTCCAAACCATGTTTTCAAACTTAAGAAAGTGTTATATGGGTTGAGACAAGCTCCTAGAGCTTGGTATGATCGACTCAAAACCTTTCTTTTGGATTTAGGTTTTAAAATGGGTGTAGTTGATTCAACTCTTTTTATTAAAGATTATGAAAATGACATCCTTTTAATTCAAGTTTATGTAGACGATATAATATTTGGTTCTACTAACTTTAATCTTTGGCAAGAATTTTCTAAGTCTATGAAGGATGAATCCGAAATGAGCCATATGGGTGAGCTCAACTACTTCCTTGGACTTCAAATTCGGCAAATGAAGGAATGGACTTTCATACATCAAACCAAGTACACATGGGAGCTTATCAAGCAATTCAGAATGGAATCGTATTCAAGCAAAAGGACTCCCATGAGTACGACAACCCATCTACACAAGGATGAGAACATAAAAGATGTAGACGTTCGTCTATATCGAGGTTTGATCGGTATCTTACTTTACCTAACTACTAGTATGCCCGATATCATGTTTTCCATGTCTTTGTGCTAGATATCAAGATAGACCTAAATAGTCACAATTGATTAGGGTTAAACAAATTTTTCGTTACCTCAATCATTCCCTAGATTATGGGTTACTTTACCCTAAGTCTAGCACATATGAGTTAATCTCACATAGTGATGCCAACTTTACCGGATGCAAATCCGATAGGACGAGTACTAATGGAACTTGCCATTTTCTTGGAAATTCCTTTGTTTCTTGGTTTTTCAAGTAACAGAACTCGGTATCACTGTCCACGACAGAAGAAGAATATATTGTTGCGGGTCTTGCATGTGCACAAGTTCTTTGGATGAGACATACTTTTAAGGACTATGGTGTCAATTGTGATACTTGCCCTATCATGGTTGATAACCAAAGTGAAATTTGTCTCTTCAAGAATCCGGTACATCACTCACGTACAAAACACATAGATGTGAGACACCATTTTATTAATGATCATGTAGCTAAGAAGGACATCATCTTAGAGTACATTGAAACCCAAAAACAAATCACCGACATCTTCACTAAACCTCTTAAAGAAGATTCATTTGTGAGGTTGCGTGGAGAATTAGGGATTATTGGTGAATCTGAATTGTAGGAGTTCAAACACTCATGTTATATCATGCTTGAACTCATATCATCATGTTTACTTTTCATGATTTGATGAATTATATGTTTCACATATATTTGCTTTTAGAGATGTATTTGAGATTTTGATGATTTCGATTGTTCAGATTGATTTAAGAGTGTTGTATGTTAATATATAATATTTTGATATTGATTTCTTAATTAGATTTGTGTTAGAATATATGTCCTAGGATGAGTTGTCTCTATCCTCTGGATTTCCTCACTGTGCATTTCTGGACCAGGACAGACGACTGTCATTCCTTCGACAGTCGACTGCTCAACTCAATTTCCTCATACAGCAGACTGTCACTCCGATAGGTGACTATAAATTACTTAACAGATGAATGTCTATCAACCCAAGCTTATTTCTATCTTATCGACCAGTCGATTGACAATTGTTCATCAGTCGACTGTCTACTGTTGTGGCGGTTCACTCACTTGATCTGAGACGTCGATTTTTCGATCCAACGGCCCAGATTCTTTAGACCCTTTCATATAACTTCGGGAATCGTCGATTTGCTCAGAATGTTTCTCTGTCATCCGACTCAGTTCCCTCATCTTCCTCCTTTCGAAATCTAATGTTGCTGTCAATTTCTCTCTGATTCGAAGCCTCGGTCTAGGTCACTCCTTTCGATCATTCGATTGTAGGTCGACTGTCTCCCTCTCTGCCGTTCTCCTCGGATTTGGTATCGTTTATTTGTGTCGATTCACTCGTGCATTTCTTTCGTTTCTTTCGATTTGTACAATAGCCCCTAAGACCAAAGGGAAGGCTGTTACTCCTAGACGCACTAGGCAGCCTAACCCGACTATTGTCAAAACCAAGAGAACCCACAAAGCCTGCACCAAGAACCCTGATCCTTCCTCCGACACTTCGGGTTCCTATTCCCTTTCTTCCTCTTACGAAGCTGAGGCTCTCGTGAAGCATCCATGTAAGCCCATTGGTGTTAGCATCAATGAGCATGTCGCTAAGGCCGAACCTACTCTGGTGGCTGCTGACAGCCACCCCGAGTCTAGTTCCGATTCTCCCCAAGGCCAAAATCTTACCGTGCCTCCTGCTGATACCCTAGTTTCTATTTGCTGAGACGATGCTTGTCTGGCAAAGTTCCATTCCATGCTAGGGATCAAGCTCCTTCGTGAGCGTTTTATTGTATATCAGGCCTTCACTTACTGAGAGACTCTCAGAGATTCTCTCGTCGACCCACTTGGATGATCTCTTTCGATACTCTTATATCGACTCCCCACGTGCATATCCCTTCATGGTCAAATTATTTTATGCCAACCGCATTTGCGGTGAGTATGTTGACTCAGGAGAGATTGACACTATGGTTCAGGGGACCCGTATCCGTCTTGACCATAGACTCTTAGGAACCATACTTAGGATCCCCTCCACTAGCTCACTTCCTGCTGACATCTCTATTTCTGATGTTGGTGATCTTGATCAGTCTGTCCTTCAGGACATGTTCACCGTGGTTCCTTCTTTCCTCTCTTCTGGAGTCAGGGCCTCCACGTTCATGGCTAGAGGTTGGGCTGTTCACCTAGTAGTGAACTCCAACATCTTGCCAAAATATGGCTCTTCCGATCAGCCCTCTCAGGAGATCATCCGATGCATGTATGCTATTTTCTCGGGTATGTTAGTGTACTGGGCTGGTGTCCTCCTTGATCGAATGGACAAGGTCAAGTTCACTACTGCCTCTGCTCACATCCCTTACGGAGGTCTCCTTACCTTAGTCTTCTGTCATTTTGGGATTTAATTGACTCCTTACAAGCATATGCATGGCCCTATCCTAGATGCTTCTGCGAAGTCGAAGTCCTCTTCGGCTCTGCAATCGACATCTAAGAAGAGGCAATCTTATTCAGCTCCGTCGTCATCCACCATTCCTCCACCCGATCAGCCATCTACCTCAGATGCACCCTCTTGTGACCTTTTGGATGAGAAGATTTCTGGTTTATATGAGTTGTTCTTTCTGATGTTCCATCATCAGGGAATTCCTTTACCTGATCATTTCAGACCCGTTGTTCCTCCTCAGCCTTCTCAGTGTCCTCCACCTTTCGTCACTGAGATTGTAGAGCATCTTGGTGTTACTGCTTCTGAGTCGGTTGCTTCTCCGGCTCCTCAGGATGTCTCATCT
>CM061142.1:120522605-120543604 GCA_030789695.1 Scilla litardierei
TTTCTAATTACCTGTCCAGATTCATCCAACTTATTGTTGAATACCCATTTGGTACCAATAACTGGATGATCTGATGGTCTGGGTACTAATTCCCAAACATCGTTTCTCTGAAATTGACTGAGTTCCTCCTGCATAGCAATAATCCATGAACTGTCTTCACATGCCTCGTTGATGTTCTTTGGTTCAATGGATGAGATAAATGTGCAATGTGCCATTTGCTCTATTTGACCACGAGTTCTCACACCATCTGAAATATCTCCAATTATCAAGTCTGGTGGATGATTGCGAACTTGTGTATATGCCTGAGGAAGATCTGCATTATCTGAAATAGACTCAATAGAAGGTTTAGTAGTACCATCATCATCAAGTTGAATATTGTTAAATGAATCAGATAAAGGTAATAAATCTTCACTATCATCATTAATAGTAGGAATAGACGTGGGAGTCTCATTAAAAGTGACATGTAATGATTCTTCAATTGATGAAGTTCTTTTACTGTAAACTCTGTAAGCTTTACTGCGTGATGAGTAACTAAAAAAAATCCCTTCATCAGATTTTGAATCAAACTTGTCAAGTGTATCTCTAGTGTTAAGAATGAAACACTTACATCCAAACACATGAAAATATGATACACGAGAAATGCGATCAAAGAATAATTCAAACCAAGTTTTGTTAAGTAATGGTCTTATAAGAGCTCTATTTAAGATATAATATGCAGTTGCAACAGCTTCTGCCCAAAAGTATTTTGGTAAGTTACTATCACAAAGCATTGTTCTAGCACATTCTTGAAGAGTTCTATTTTTCTTTTCTACTACTCCATTTTGTGGAGCAGCTCTAGGAAAGGAGAAATTATGCGTTATACCATTATTATCACAAAATTTGGAAAAAGATTCATTCTCAAATTCTCCCACATGATCACTACGAATAGCAATAATGGTTGAAGATGTATTTTTCTACAAAATATGGAAAATTCTTGAAAAGCATCATTCTTATGTTGTAAAAACTAACCCATGTGTATCGTGAATAGTCATCAACAATGACAAATGCATATCCACTTCTATTCAAAGAAGATACTATTGAAGGACCAAATAACTCCAAGTGTAGAAGTTCAAATGGTCTCTTTGTTGAGACAATGTCCTTTGATTTAAAAGAAGATTTATGCATTTTTCCTTGTTGACAAGCATCACAAAAGTGTTGGTGTTTGAATGAAATGTTTGGCATTCCATTAACTAATTTTTGAAATGCGTGCAAGATTTTTGAAATTAGTGTGTCAAAATCGTTTGTGCCTTAAAAGTGTGTTGTCTGATAAGCCATTAAACAGGGATTGTGAGTGGCAATAGGCATGCATAGGATATAAATATTATTCCTACGCTTTCCACGAAATAAAATGGAAGACATATCAGAATTATAAACAATACAATCATGTTGTTCAAACATAATTTTAAAATTCTTATCACACAATTGACTGATAGATAGTAAATTGTGTTTCAACCCATTAACCAGGAGTACGTTCTCAATGGTAGGTTGATCTGGATTTCCAACTGTTCCAATATCAATAATATTTCCTTTGTTATTGTCTTCAAAGGTTTTTGTGCCTCCATCTTTGAATTGAACGGTTGAAAGTAAGTTAATGTTGCCAGTCATATGTTCTGAACATCCACTATCTAAGATCCATCTTTCTTTCTTAGGTACCTAAAAGATAAACATAAAACAATGGTACCCTTTGCTGTCGGGTCCTTGGGATTAGATCTTAGGAAGCCAAACTCAAGTAGAATTTGGCTTACTTATATAATTGCTAGAATGAATAATAGATTGCATATAATTAGAAATGACTAAATCTCTATCATATAAACATGAATCCTTAGGAACCCATATACTTGGTGTATTAGGTTTCCTAGGAGATGGATTCGAAATATTTCTAATGTTTGAAATATTTCTTTGTGAAGAAGAAATAATAGGATTTGCTTTCTTCGTGTAATTGAATGCATGATTATGCGTTTGTGGTTTAACAAATGTTGTTTTACCACTAGATGAAGATGTGTTACAAGATTTGGATATATTCTTATTTGAATGGCCCAATCCTTGTCTATGATTTGCTGAAAACCGAAATTGAAGAAAATCATCGAGATTAGTCTTACCTTTGTCAAATTTATTAACATTAGTAGACATCTCATCGTATTTCATCTTAAGTGATGAAACACTATTATCCATTTCAGATAGAGGTGCCTGCAATCCTTGATTCTGATTTTTTGAGAATTTCATTCTCTTTATTCAGATTCAAGATTTGAGAAGACAATGAGTCTTTCTCAGTGTTAGTAGTATCCGATGAAATGCATTTAGGTGAAAGTTCTTGATGTTCAAGAATAAGAGCATCATTGCTCTGTTTCAAAGACTTGTGTTGTGCATTTAGTCTTTTGAAACACATGTAAAGATCATTAAATCATCTAATAATTCTTCATTATCAAAAGAACTTACATCGCTTTCATCATGTTGTGCCATGAAACACATATTGGCATTTTCTTCATTATTGTTGACTTCTTCATCAGAAGATGAATCCCAAGTTGATGCCAAAGCTTTCTTCATTCTGTTAAACTTTCTTTCTTTCTTTGAATGTTCATTGTTGTTGTTGAAAGTCTTGTACTTTGATTTGAGAAGTGGACAATCCTTCTTGTAATGACCTGGTTTATTGCAATTGAAACAAAGAGAGGAATCGGTATAATTAGATTTAAAATTTTTATACTTACCTTTTCTTAAGAACATTTTGAAGTTCCTATTAATGAGAGCAACATCTTCATCATCGTTTGTATCTGAATCATCGGTGTCTGATGATGCATTGAAGGCAAGAGTTTTTTTTCTTTGAGTATGCTTTTTCCTTACGGTCTTGAAGTTGTACTTCGTAGGCCATAAAATTACCAGCGAGGCTTTCAACAGTGAAAGTTGATAAGTCATTGGCTTCTTCTATTGCTGTGGTCTGTTTCTCCCATTCTGGTGTTAAGGCACGAAGGATCTTCCTGACTTGTTCTGTTTAAGTATATGTCTTACCAAGAGCAATTAGAGAGTTTGTGATATCTGTGAATCTAGTAACCATTTCTCTAATTGTCTCGTTGTCCTTCATATATAGTTCAAACATGTGAACATAAACAGAAATTTTAGTTTCATTAACTTTACTAGTTCCTTCGTGTGTTACCTCGAGTGTATGTCAGATGTCATATGCTGATTTGGCCTGGGATACACGATTGAACTCATTCTTGTCCATGCTGCAGAATAGTGCATTCTTCGCTTTTGAGTTGTGAGTTGCAGTGAATTTGTCAATAGCAGTCCATTGGGCATAAGGAGTTGTAGGATTCATGTATTAAGTTTCCAACATGTTCCAAAGTTCGTAGTCAATGCTTTGAAGATAGATCATCATCCTTGTCTTCCAATAAGAGTAGTTGGAATCGTTGAATAGTGAAGGCCTTGTGGTAGAGTGCCCTTATGGAAATTGTGATGAAGATGTTGAATTGTTCGTCGGATAGGCGTTGGCCATCTTGACTATGCCCTGATACAAAATGTAGGATCTCCTGGCACATCAAATACATTAGAGGGGGGTGAATAGTGTAAATCACGAAGAAATTGCAAATTTAAAAGTTAGGCCTTGTGGTAGAGCGCCCTTTTGGAAATTGTGATGAAGATGTTGAATTGTTCGTCGGATAGGTGTAGGCCATCTTTACTGCGCCCTGATACAAAATATAGGATCTCCTGGCACACCAAATACACTAGAGGGGGTGAATAGTGTAAATCACGAAGAAATTGCAAATTTGAAAGGTAATAAATGCAATAAGAGTGCGGAAGTAAATAAATACAATCCAGAAAATGGCAAACGCATACCCCAAGATTTATCCTGCTTCTGGTCCTCGTGATCCTACGTCCAGTCCTCTACCCTGTAGAGATTTTCAATCCACTATAAACTTACCCTGCAAGAAACAACATACAAAAATGGCGACACTCTCAGTATCCAAAACTTTTTACAATTTCTACACCAAGAGATTCAACTTATAAAATAAAGAATGAAACAACACCTAAAGCCTTGATGTGAATTTGGAATGGAATTCAAAGGTAAGTTGTGAATGAAATTTCAAGGTTTCTAGATTTTGGATGGAAGAAACACTCTTGAATATTTCTGTTTTCAAATGAAGAAAATATCAGAATTTTATTTCTCCAAATGAAAACAATGGCAGAACTTTCTCTTGAAGAAGATAGAATTAAAATTCTAAAGAGGAAAGTTGGAAAAAGAAGTGAATGGAAGAGAAGGGGGTACTCATCTATTTATAGATCTGAAAAGAAGTTATAATGGACATATTTCAAAAGTCAGAAACCATCTCCAACAGATAGAACGAAACATTTGCACAAAACAGTCAAAAACGGAATTGGTCGAACAATGATTTTTTGTTGTTAGGCTAATTTTGAAACGACAAAATTTGACCGTTTGAAGTTACAGACGTGGAACTGATATGAAGAGGAATTTGACCACCAAATTTCAAGATCAAATTCGAAAAGGACAAATTAGCATGCTAACAAAAATGGATTGGTCGACTAATTTTTTTAAAGAGGAATTTTCGGATTCTGAAAAGACTAGGTTGTAGGTAAATTTTAGGAGAGATCCTTGCCAACTAAGATAAGTCATCATCATGCTTAAAATCTATAAAATGAAAAATGCATTGATTACATAAAAGCCGTAGATATGACTGCATTTGAATTTTGAGAAGTCTTTGTGTAGGAAGCAGTAACTAGTTGTTAATGCACGGGTATGAACACAATTTGGGTATCTGCATACCTGACCCGTTTAGCATCCACGACCCAATGCCCCGTGCTATAGGCGGGTTACAGCTGAGTCGGATGAACAGGTCGTTCGACCATTGGGCTAGCGTCGACATTCAAGGGAGGGTTAATGGGGCCGAGTAAATGGGCAACCGTTAGCTCGAATCCCAGAGAAGATCGTGTCCCAATAAATGAGGGGCAGGTACACATCATCAAGAAGGAGCTACCTATAAATATACCGGGAAACGAATGTAAAGGGGTTCCATCTCCAAGGTACGAGGTCTAAGACATAGAACTCTATCTTCTCACTTTTACCATTCTTATATTCGAATTTGCGTCGTCAGTCTCGAGAAGAACCTCCGTGGGTCGATCTCAGCTACACCAAGCTCCATCTCTTCCTTAAGTTCCATACTAACTTAACCATCAGAGGGGATTTGGGTCGGAACCCAGATCCGACCCAAATAATGAGTCCCTGTGGTGCAGATCGACGATCGCAATCTAGCATCGAAGGTCGACGTCGAGCTTTCCAGCCTCGAACGATCGACGCAACGGTCGCCCGAAGGTCGATCAAAGGTCGCAACATTTCCAACTATCATCATTTGACCCCGATTCCTCCAACCGAGGGTCCCACTCCAGTTGATGACGAGGCTCCAACTCAGTGCTTTGAGTCTACGTCAGCCTGATAACTATACCGGTCAATTTTGGCCTTAACAGTTTGGTGCCGTCTGTGGGAAACATGAGTCGACATCTCGATCGACGAACTACTCGACCATGTCGACTCACCCAACCACCTCCTTCAGGGTTGCCGCAAGACCTCCCAGCATCGAGATCATCAACATGATAATGGGAGGTCCCCCACACCCGGAGTTATCAACCTCTTTCCAAAGCTAATATGCTGGGAGGTTGATGACAGTATCCATAGGGAAAAAGAACCCAAGAGATTCAACACCGCATATCTCCTTCTCGGATGAAGATCTGGAAGGCGTAGAATTACCGTACGATGATGTCGTCATCATCACGGCCACCATCAAAGAGATCGATGTGAAAAGGTTGCTTGTTGACACCGGAAGCTCGTGCGACATACTCTTCTTCACTACGCTGGAAAGGATGAGAATGTCGTCCGTGGAATTGACGCCTTGCATGGGACCTCTGGTGGGGTTCATCGGACACTCTGCCTTGATAGCAGGCATCATCACCTTACTGGTGACCCTCGGTACGTATCCTTAATAAATCACTCGCCTAACAAACTTTATGGTGGTGAAGATCAACTTGGCGTATAACGTGATCATTGGAAGACCGTTGCTGAACGCCATAGAAGTGGTGGTCTCAACCTTCCATCAGATGATCAAGTTCCAGACCCCCGAGGGGGTCAAAAGAGCGAAAGGGAATCAGAAACAGGCACGATCATTCTACATGCTGTCCACCGCCCTGAGGAGGATTAAGCAGGCTGATCTAGTCGACCCACGGATCGAAGATCGACGGCCTGCCATGGTCGAAGAAACAGAGAACATCAAGGTCTCCAGCGAGGAAGGAAAAGTCGTCTCAATTGGGTCACTGCTCCCTTGCAACCTAAAAGAGCGGTTAATCGCCCTCCTAAGAGAGCATGCCGACATCTTCGCCTGGAACCTGAAGGACATGCCCGGCATCGACCCTGAGGTAGCATCCCACAAGCTGGAGGTCGACTCGACCTCTAAGCCCATGAAGCAAAAGAAGAGAAACATGGGAGGCAAAAAATATGAAAGCTGCTAACGAAGAAGTGGATCGACTTTTGGAGGCCCGCTTCATTCGAAAATTCAAGTACCCCGAATGGCTCTCGAATGTCGTGATGGTCAAGAAGGCAAACGACAAGTGGCGAATATGCATCGACTTCACCGACATTAATAAGGCATGCCCTAAGGATAGCTACCCCCTGCAACAAATCAACCATCTGGTGCTTCAGGTTACGAGCTTCTCAGCTTCATGGATGCCTTCTCAGGATATAACCAAATTCAAATGGCACCGAAAGATGAGGAGAAAACTTCTTTCATCACTGGTCGAGGTATATTCTGTTACACCAAAATGCCATTCGGTTTGAAAAATGCAAGGGACATGTACCAACGCATGATGAACGACGTCTTCGAGGCTCAAATAGGGCGAAACCTAGAAGTCTACGTCGACGACATGTTGGTTAAGTCGAAAAAGCCAACGGATCACCTTGCAAACCTCCGGGAGATATTTGCATAGATCCGGTGATACAACCTTCGACTAAACCCCACCAAATGTACTTTCAGGGTTCGTTCGGGGAAGTTCCTCGGTTTCATACTGACGAATCGAGTGATCGAGGCCAACCCTGACAAGATCACTGCCATCATCACGATGAAGGAGCCCTCGACTCTTAGAGAGATCCAGAGGCTGAACGGAAGGATAGCAGCCTTGGAATGATTCCTGTCTAAGTCAGCCAAGAGGTCATTACCTTTCTTTAAGGTGTTAAGAAAGGTGATAGCCTCTGCCTCGAGCGGCAAGAGAATCATCGAATGGGATGTGGACTGTAAAAAAGCCTTCTCAGAGTTGAAGGAGTACCTTCGCACCCCACCGCTCCTGACCAAGCCAGATAAACATGACCAGCTCATCATCTACCTGGCCGCCACCGAAGAGGCCGTGAGTTCGGCGCTCGTCAAAGAGGATGCTGGGGTACAACGGCCCATCTACTACGTCATTCAGGTCCTCCGAGGTGCAGAGGTCAATTACTCGAGGATCGAAAAGATGGCTTTCGCGCTGGTCCAATCCGCAAGGAGATTACGACCGTATTTCCAAGCACACACCATCCTGGTCCTCACCGACACTCCCGTAGAGCAGACCTTGAAGAGGCTCGCCAATCAGGGAGAATGACAAAATGGGGGTTGAATTAAGCGAATTCAACATCCAGTATAAGTCGAGGACCGCCATCAAAGGATAGGCTCTCGCCGACTTTATTGTCGAACTCACCTACAATGACTGCCCCGAAAAGAGGTTTATTGAACTAGCACACTGCCTGAGGCTATCCCCTCATCCTCAACAAGCAGAGCAAAAGACGCAATCGAGGACATGGAAACCTGGATCGTACAAGTCGACGGTTCGTCCACACAAGCTGGAAGCGAGGCCGGAATAATCGTCCAAACCTCCGAGGGCGATATATTCGAATACGCCCTCCACTTCGATTTCTAAACCACCAATAATGGGGTGGAATATGAAGCGACCATTAACGGACTTCGACTGGCTTGAGCCTTAGAGGCGAGAGTGGTCCAATTACTCAACGACTCCAGTCTCATTGTTCACCAACTAAATGAGACCTTCGAAGCCCGCGACGACTCGATGCAGAGCTACATGCAAATCGATAAAGCAAAGCTTGCCAAATTTGCACGCGTAGAGATTCACCATGTGCCGAGGTCGAAGAATCATCGAGCTTACATCTTATCTAAGCTTGCATCCTCCTCCCCTGCGGGACTTGGTCGGACCGTGTATGTAGAACGTCTACCCCACCCCAGTGAACTGGCACAAGAACTGCTGAACCTCGATCAAGAGGTCACATGGATGGATCCAATAATCTGTTACCTAAACACCGGGGAAAAACCGACCAACCCAGTGGAGGCACGAAAGCTGGAGCGAAAAGCCTACCAATTCGTCCTACTAAATGGTTCATTGTACAAAATACGATGGACCAGGTATGACATCTTCCCATATCTTAAATACTTAACCCTGCAAGAAGCGCACTACATGATCCAGGAGATCCATGAGGGAGACTGTGGAAACCATTACAAAGGAAAATCAATAGCCTTGAAGGCCGTGAGACAATGGTATTTTTGGCCAACAATGTTCAAAGATGCCGTCGAATACATTCGACGGTGCTCGACCTGCCAAAAGTTCTCAAAGATCAACTCGGCCCGACCAACTGATCTAATCCACATCGTCAATCCAGTTCCTTTTGCCAAATGGGGATTGGACCTCCTTGGACCATTCAAGCCAGCGAGTGGGCAACAGAGATACCTAATAGTGGCGATCGACTATTTCACTAAGTGGATCGAATCGAAGCCTCTATCCCAAATCACATAGAAGGAAGCTCGAAGCTTTGTCTAGAAGTCCGTCGTCTGTCATTTTGGCATCCCACATTCCATAGTAACGGACAATGGGACACAATTCGATAGTGCAGGCTTCAGAGACTTCTGCACAGAGCTGAAGAACAAGTTGCACTTCGCCTTGTCGCCCATTCCCAGTCGAACGACTTGGCAGAGTCAGCCAACAAAAGCATCCTCGGGCTCCTACAGAAGAGAATAACCGGGCTCGAAGGAACTTCGCTGGACGAGATCCCCGGCATACTATGGTCATACAGAACGAACCACAAAACCTCGACTGGGGAAACACCATTCATGTTGGCCTACGGATGCGAGGCCGTCGTCCCTGTTGAGGTCAATGAGCGATCGCTTCGTCTCCAATGCTATGACGAAGAAAGAAACTCAGAGGGCCTCTAGCTCAACCTACAACTTGTGGACGAGATCTACAAACGGGCGCAGGTGACCCTCATCAAACAAAAGGGGCGCATGGCTCGTTACTTCAACTCGAAAGTCTGCAAATGCGGCTTTTGTGTGGGCGACTTGGTGCTGCGTAAGGCCGCTTTCACTCACGAGATCCTCAAGCTGGGGAATCTCGCTACAAAATGGGAAGGACCCTACACAGTGATCGATGTACTCGGTCCTGCCACCTATCGACTCGCTACTTTGGATGATAAAGAACTTCCTCATCCTTGGAACGTGGAACATCTACAAAAGTATTATCAATGATTGTACTAAAAGGGTAAAATGACCGTTCATTTTTTTATCATATGCCTGTTCATTATGAATGCATAGTAGATCGTTCTTTGACGTCAGTCGAAATACCTTCGTCGGTCGTAAGTCGAAGGGGCCTCGTTGTGGCCAATATCAGGTATATAAGCAGTGATTTCAAATCCAGAGGTTAATCGTACTCTGGAAACTTTACATAAGGCAGAGTTTGGTTTTTTTGGGGTGATAGTGGAAAATTTGACAGATAAGTCACCCTTCCAAACGACCCTTGTCGGCCGTAAGTCGAAGGGGCCTCGCCCCTCGCCACCGAACAACCCTCGTCGGTCGTAAGTCGAAGGGGCATCGCCCCTCGCCACTGAACGACCCTCGTTGGCCGTAAGTCGAAGGGGCCTCGTCCCTCGCCACTGAACGCCCGTCGTCAGCCGTAAGTCGAACGGGCCTCGCCCCTCACCACCGAACAACCCCCGTAGATGCATTTGACGAAAGAGGTCTGCCCCTCTTATAACGACCCGTATTTGTCAATACATTTAATTATGTATTTAACGTATTTTCATTTTTTAAAGTATTTTATAATGGTTAGTCAGGAGTTTATATCCAGAAATGATTTCAAACTTCCTTATAAAAATATTTTGAAGCATCAAACTAGTTATGGTGTATTTCAATAAGTTCGAGTTTCATCAAATACCTCTAAATGATTTTTTTAATAATTCATTTTCAATTGTTACTGTTTTAGCTGAATGAATTAATTTTCTATATAAACATCATTAAAATGTTTTCAAACTTCTACAGTATCATTCTATGATCATTTAGGGCTCCCCATATTAATTTCGTAATTTTCTAAAATCAAATCGACCTAGAACCCGCAAACCCGCATCCTAAACATTTTGGCCTAAAACTAGAATCTCCGTAACTCAAACCCCAAAATGGATCTCATATTCGCGATCCTCCCGACGATACGATCCCGTTGTTATGTTTTCGTAATTTTTTGGAGACGTATGCAAAAACAGGGTTGTATTCCTCCGATTTTACTAATTACATCCCCTAATGACATTTTTACTATTAACAATTACTTTTAGCTAGTTACTTTTACCCCCTAACCCCACTTAATTAACCCTACCCCTACCCCAATTAACCACAGTTCATTTTGGTCAGATCAGGAAAAAAGGGATCCAATATACTATATTATTTATTAATATTAATTATTTCATAATTTTTGAAATTCTTTTTATCCAAAATTAAACCTATATATTCCCCCCACCCTTTCGTTCATCTTCACAACAAGGCACACACGCAAACCACCCTTCGACCCATGTTCTCCAACCCCGACGTGCCCTCCCCACTTCGTTCATCTCCGACAAGGCTCCGCCCTTCCCTCCAGCGGAACGTCTTCACCATCACCCATCAGCACCGACGACCCCAATCGCAGCAGTGCCCACTGTCGACCGAAGGCACCCCCTCCCTCCGAAGCACTCACTGTCGCATCCCCAGACAGCCTCGACAAGAACAGCCCAAGCCCGCTCGAGCTTCGTCAGCCTCACGGTGAGTTCTGGCATCCCCTCACCTTGCCTCTACTGTCCCCCACCCTCTCCGACTTCCATCTCCCCGACGACCACCCTATAGCTTTGTCGCCCTCGCCGTGCAGCCACCATGCTCCATCGACAACCACCAGCTCCGCCCCACTGGAACGCACACGTCACCGCCCCCTCTGGACGTCCGACAGCCCCGACCTATGTCGTGCCCCGACAGACTCCGATGCAACGCCTTCCTCCGAGCTCCCCGCAAGCTCAGTGCCCCACCACGAGCCCGCTTGGCTCCGCTTGTCGCCTCCTCTGTCACCGACGATATCGACGAAGCCATCGACGTCGAAGAACGCCGACGAGGTAAGCCCATCTGCCCCTCGTTCCCGCAACGTACCACCATGCCCCGGTACTTCCCGCCACTCACCGTGGCGTCGCCACCGCTGCGGAGACCACCGCCATGCCGCGCCTTCTCGCTACCCCCCTACATCTCCTCCAAGACCCCGCCATCGTCGACAGCAACAAACCCACCCCCAGCTGCATGCGCGTTAAAGAGAGAGGTATTAAGAGTAATAATATAGTTAAATACTATATATGTATATGTATATGAAACCGTATATGTGTATTAATGTTATATACTATAGGAGTTTTTGTTAAAAATTCATAATAAAATATTTATACGTCGGAAAAATACAAGGCCAGGCCCAGAAAATCAGAAACGACGAAACAGACTCAGTGGCACTGGTTTCATCGTTAAAGGGCGAGTATATTTTCCTCAGCAAATTTTTAAATTTTATTATAATTAGGATGTTTTCATTTAAAAATCAATATCTTAAGATTTTCATGTACACTAACATACGAGAAAAATATATGTTATAGTACTAGTTAAAACGGTCGTTTTAACCCCTTCTTGTAAGATTTCCGACGTATGGTTTGCCCTAGAGAAATCTTTGAAAAATATAATGAAAAATCGTTTTCTCATTTTAATTATTTTTAATTGATTTTAAGCATTTAAAAAATATGAAAAATACCTAGGAACCTTAGAAAAATATTTTCTTCCTATATAAAATTATTTTACTCACATCTAGCCCATCTAAAAATATTTAGTACGTATTTTGACGAGTTTTAAGCGATAATAAAAATACAACCACATTAAGTAAAATAGATATAAATTAGTGTAGCCAATAACCAATGATTTCTTGTGTTTGTATGTACCAATTCTCGTGCACCAGCTCCCTTAGAAGCTCTAGCTCCAACCTCGTCTCATTACGACGATCTCGATAACTGTAAGTCACTTTAATTCTAGTCTTAGAAGCTAAGCAAGTCTAAATGCATGAACTTGGGATTTTATAAATGGTCTCATAATAACTATTTATCGATCGAACGACTAGAGACCTAAGTAACTAGAGAAATAATCAACTACAGAACGACTATCTAATTACATTGCCAACTTTCAACTTTGGTGGTTGTAACACACAATCATCAACTTGGGTAAATTGTGTGCTAACGACACTACCACACTTAAACCACCAATTTTGTATTGCATGTTTGTTGGACTTGTTTTTATCCTCAAATTTCTTAGAACACTTTGTATGGACTTTGTATACACTTGTTGCATGATTGCTTGCATTTAGATAATCATATCACCTGCTGCATGCCAATTATTACTCAAAGAATGCTAATGGATTATCGTATGGAATATCATGTGTGGAACATCTTGTGAAACATCTTGTGGAATATCTTGTGGCATATCTCATAGAATATCTTGTGGAATACCTTGTGGAACATCCCATAACAAACATGTACTTGATTCACATGACACATCACTACGATTTGGGGTAACTCATAGTTTGAGAGAGTGTGGGAGTGACTGGAGTTCATCTACTTGCTGCCTGCATCGGCAAAACGTTCCAGGTCTGCCTGTGTTGGCAAAACATTCCAGATCTGCCTGCATCAGCAAAACGTTCCAGGTCTGCCTGTGTCGGCAAAACCGTCCCGTCTGGGTAAAGCGCACCCAAGCAAGAGATGAACTCAATGGTTGCATATCATACTCTCCGACTTGAGTCGCGTAGTTCAAGTGTAATTACTTCTGTACAGTCACCTTTAAGCATTATATACAGTCACCTTTACTTTACGCATTACATACAGTCACCTTTACTTTACGCATTGCATGCTAGTTACTTATACACTTTTGTGGCCACTCGTACTTTACTTATCGCTCTGGTATACATGACTACATTTAATTTACTTGTCGCACTTGTCTTTAGCCATTTCTTTAGCATGTTCCCATACTTAACCGACTTTATACTTATGCACTGCTTTAATTTCTATTTTTAGAATTATTGTGACTTACCTACGGTTCCATGGCACCGTAGACGACACATCTGTGGAGGTAGATGTTCATGAGTTGACAGCGCCAGAGTTCGACCAAGAGACCGTAGCTTTTAGAGTTATTTCCACATCTGTACTTTCTTTCTTTCATGTATCCATCTTGGAACATTTTTATACAGTATGGGTTGAAATAATTGGACACTATTTGAGTATTTTTGTACATATCTGCATCGTGGCTATTTTGTTTTCACTGGTTAACTGCAGACCTGCAAATAAATCAAATAAGTAATGGCCCTCCCGAAAGCGAGGCGTTACAAGTTTGGTGGCCCATGCAGGTCCGCACTAACTACCTCGTGAACAATATAGTATGATCAGGATGTACAGTTTAAGATACTCAAATTGAACTCTCGAGTACTGGACGTCTCGAGTGTTCACCTGTATTGGATATACTGGGGAAGTGTTCTTATTACCCATCTTCCTTGATCCTCCTTGATCGTCATCACTTCCTTTGAACTCTTAACCCTTACTTAGGAACTCGTGTTCCATTCTTGGTTATACCTTCCATGGTAACCTCCTTCGTTGACAATCCGAGGGATCTTTGATAAGTTGAACCACATATCCCACTTCTTCTTCTTCATCCTTCCTTCAGTTGGTAATGGTCACTCGATTGTCCTTCTTAGTCTTAGAGTATTTATAGTTGTGCTTAGCTCACCCATACTCTGGCTACATTCTATTTATGGAGGGTAGCCTTCGAATTTTCGATAACCAGAAGTTCGAGTTCGATAACAGAAGCTAATCGAATAACGCTCAGAAGTGTTTGAGGATGGCGCTAGAGAATTTGAGCGAGCCAAACCCGACGTGCAAGTGTCGGCTGTTACGTCTTATTCATCCATCTTGAGCTCGTATTTCTATTCTGACACCCCTACTTTCATCTTGTACCCAATTTTCCATGGGTTTGAATCATTTTCCCGCCTACCATCTCCCCCCTCATTATTGCCTTTTGTCCGCATCCTCTCCTCGAACTCCGGTCCTGCCTACCCTACCCTACCATATCCTATCAACGACTTTCTGCGCCCCCTTTAAACCCATCATCTCTCCCTCACCAAACTCATCCAGTGGCTTCACCTACAACTGGACAACACCATCTCCCTCACCTTGCCTCTCTCCCAGCGAGACCAACGCATCTCGCCTCGAGCTCCTCCGGCCTCACCTGAAGCTCTACCACCACATCACGTTCCGGTGACACCCGCCACGACAAGCAGTCGCAGCTGCCATGGATCGACAGCTGCTGATGGCCCACCGACGATTTTGGGGATTGTTGGGCTTAGCGACGATCCTCGCCGCCACCCTCGCTGTTGCCGTGTGGTTGATATCTTGGGAAGTCACTGTTCTTGGATTTCTTTCGAGCTCCTTGTCATGGGTCTTGCCTCTAATGGTGCCCCGCTTCGTTTCCTTATTGGGTCCTCTACTTCGAGTTTGCGGGACAGTATGTTATTTGATGTTGGCTTGTTTGGGATTGATGGTAAGAATTGTGGATGTCGACAATTGGTGTTGGCAAGGAGTATCATTGTCGATTGGTATTGGCATGTTGTTGGCCTTAGATGTTGAAGTTGGATGTCGATCTTGTATTTGGATTTGGATAATGGTTTCAGTGTTGGATTGTTATTGGGCGTTATGGGAGTTGATACAAGGAGTGGCAGTAACGAGTATAGTGATAAGTATGGTCTTTAGTAGTTTGCATTGTACTTATTTATTTGTGTTTTTTTGGACGATGACTTGTCTTTGGTACCTATGGGAGTTGATGTCATTTGTGTTCGGCTGGTTAAGGTATAACAATACGAATGCATATGGATTAGTCATTACGTCTTTGTGTGCTATACCGATGACTTACTTGGCTAGGCCACGTTAGTCATTATTAGCCCAAGTTGAAATTTTAAAATTTATGATCTTCTTTTTGTGTTTTAAATAGCTTGCTACTGACTTATCACCTCAAGTTCCAAGTTCGAACAGATGTTTTCATCATAATAAACTATCATTTTCATGTAACGCCATTAGCTCATATTAACGTTTGGCTACTTGAAAAGTCAAGTTAATTATTATGACGATACTGGCCTTAGGATTAATTAAGGAAGCTATAGTGATGTTAATAGTATGTGTTCATATATAACATCTCTTGTTTTCTTGATTCTATGATATCACATTATATTTCATGTTATTAACAACTTATTTTCCTATATCGTGATCAGTCATCAAGCCTTCCTTTCGATCGTTTAAATTGCTTAAGGCAATGATCTGTCTTTTAAATTCCGAGGATGGAATTATTTTAAGGAGGATAGGATGTAACGACTCGTATTTGTCAATTCATTTAATTACGTATTTAACGTATTTTCATTTTTAAAAAGTATTTTATAATGGTTAGTCAGGAGTTTTATATCCAGAAATGATTTCAAACTTCCTTATAAAATATTTTGAAGCATCAAACTAGTTATGATGTATTTCAGTAAGTTCGAGTTTCATCAAATACCTCTAAATGATTTTTATAATAATTCATTTTCAATTGTTACTATTTTAGCTGAATGAGTTAACTTTCTATATAAGCATCATCAAAATGTTTTCAAACTTCTACAGTATCATTATATGATCATTTAGGGCTCCCCATATTAATTTCGTAATTTTCTGAAATCAAATCGACCTAGAACCCGCAAACCCGCATCCTAAACGTTTTGGCCTAAAACTAGAATCTCCGTAGCTCAACCCCCAAAATGGATCTCGTATTCGCGATCCTCACGACGATACGATCACGTGGCTATGTCTTCGTAATTTTTCGGAGACGTATGCGAAAACGGGGTTGTATTCCTCCGAATTTACTAATTACATCCCCTAATGACATTTTTACTATTACTAATTACTTTTAGCTAGTTACTTTTACACCCTAACCCCACTTAATTAACCCTAACCCCACCCCAATTAACCCACCATTCATTTTGGTCAGATCAGGAAAAGGGTGACCCAACATACTATATTAATTACTAATATTAATTATTTCATAATTTTTGAAATTATTTTTATCCTAAATTAAACCTATATATCCCCCCTTCGTTCATCTTCACAACAGGGCACACACGCAACCCCCCCTTCGACTCACGTTCTCCAACCCCGACGTTCCATCCTTGCTTCGTTCTTCTCCGACGAAGCTCCGCCCTTCCCTCCAGCGGAACGTCTTCACTACTGCCCTTCAGCACCGACGACCCCAATCGCAGCAGCACCCGCCGTCGATCGAAGGTACCCCATCCCTCCGATGCACTCATAGCTGCATCCCCAGACAGCCTCGACGAGAACAGCACAAGCCCGCTCGAGCTCCGTCAACCTCGCGGCGAGCTCCGACGTCCCCTCACCTTGCCTCTACTGTCCCCCACCCTCTCCGACTTCCATCTCCCTGACGACCACCCCCACAGCTCCGCCGTCCTCACCGTGCAGCCACCATGCTCCGTCGACAACCACCAGCTCCACCCCACTCGAACGCATACGTCGACGCCCCTCTGGACGTCCGATAGGCCCGACCCATCCTCCTCCAATCCGCCACCACCGTGCCCCGACAGACTCCGATGCAACGCCTTCATCCGCGCTCCCCTCAAGCTCAATGCCCCACCGCGAGCCCGCTTGGCTCCTCCTGTCGCCTCCTCCGTCACCGGCGACATCGACGAAGCCATCGACGTCGAATAACACCGACAAGGCAACCCCCTCTGGCCCTCGTTCCCACCACTCACCCCGGCATCGCCATAGCTGCGGAGACCGCCGCCACGCCGCGCCTCCCCGCTACCGCCTATATCTCCTCCAAGACCCCGCCGCCATCGACAGCAACAAACCCACCCCCGCTGCATGCGCGTAAAAGAGAGAGGTATTAAGAGTAATAATATAGTTAAATACTATATACGTATACGTATATGAAACCATATATGTGTATTAATGTTACATACTATAGGAGTTTTTGTTAAAAATTCATATAAAATAATTATAGGTCGAAACAATACAAGGCCAGGCCCAGAAAATCAAAAATGATGAAACTGACTCATTGTTGCTAGTTTCATCGCCAATGGGAGAGTATATTTTCCTCAGCAAATTTTTAAAGTTTAAATCTAATTAGGATGTTTTCATTTAAAAATCAATATCTTAAGATTTTCACGTACACTAACGTACGAGAAAAATATATGTTGTAGTACTAGTTAATACGGTCGTTTTGACCCCCTTATTGGAAGATTTCCGACGTATGTTTTTCTCTAGAGAAATATTTGAAAAATATAATGAAAAATCGTTTTCTCATTTTAATTAGTTTTAATTGATTTTAATCTTTTAAAAATTATGAAAAATACATAGGAACCTTAGAAAAATATTTTCTTCCTATATAAAATTATTTTACTCCCATCTAGCCCATCTAAAAATATTTAGTACGTATTTTGACGAGTTTTAAGCGATAATAAAAATACGACCAAATTAAGAAAAATAGATAGAAATTAGTGTATCAATTAACTAATGATTTCTTGTGTTTGCATGTACCGATTCTAGTGCACCAGCTCCCTTAAAAGCTCTAGCTCCAACCTCGTCTCACTACGACGATCTCGATAACTGTAAGTTACTCTAATTCTAATCTTAGAAGCTAAGCAAGTGTACATGCATGAACTTGGGATTTTATAAATGGTCTCAGAATAACTATTGATCGAACGAATGACTAGAGACCTAAGTAACTAGAGAAATAATCTACTAAAGAATGACTATCTAATTATATTGCCAACTTTCAACTTTGGTAGTTGTAACACACAACCATCACCTTGGGTAAATTGTGTGCTAACGACACTAACACACTTAAACCAACAATTTTGTATTCCATTTTTTGTTAGACTTGTCTTTATCCTCAAATTTCTTAGAACACTTTGTATGGACTTTGTATACACTTGTTGCACGATTGCTCGCATTTAGATAATCATATCACCTGCTGCATGTCAATTATTACTCAGTGAATACTAACGGATTATCGTATGGAATATCATGTATGGAACATCTTGTGAAACATTTTGTGGAATATCTCGTGGAATATCTCGTGGAATATCTCGCGGAATACCTTGTGGAATATCTTATGGAAGATCCCGTTACAAACATGTACTTGATTCACATGGCACATCACTGGGGTTTGGGGTAACTCATAGTTGAGAGAGTGTGGAAGTGACTGGAGTTCATCAGGTCTACCTGTGTTGGCAAATCGTTCCAGGTCTGCATGCGTCGGCAAAACGTTCCAAGTCTGCCTGCGTCGGTAAACTGTTCACGTCTGGGTAAAGCGCACCCAGGCAAGAGATGAACTCAATGGCTTCATACCATACTCTCCGACTTGAGTCACGTAGTTTTAGTATAGTTACTTCTGCATAGTCACATATACTTTATGCATTAGATACAGTCACCTTTATTTTACGCATTGCATGCTAGTTACTTACTACTCTTGTGTGGCCATTCGTACTTTACTTATCGATCTGGTATGCATGATTGCATTTACTTTACTTGTCGCACTTGTCTTTAGCTACTTCTTTAGTATGTTCCCATACTTAACCTACTTTATACTTTTGCACTGCTTTAATTTCTATTTTTAGAATTATTGTGACTTACCTACGGTTCCAGGGCACTGCAGACGATGCACCTGTTGAGGTAGATGTTCCTGAGTTGACAGCGCCAGAGTTCGACCCTGAGAACGCAGCTTTTAGAGTTTATTTCCACATCTGTACTTTCTTTCTTTCATGTATCCTTCTTGGAACATTTTTTTATACTGTATGGATTGTAATAATTAGACACTATTTGAGTATTTTTGTACATCTCTGCATCGTGGCTATTTTTGTTTTCACTAGTTAATTGTAGACCTGCGAATAAATCAGATAAGTAATGGCCCCTCGAAAGCAGGGCGTTACACCTCTCTACCCAAAGTAGCGTGATTCATGGTTTAAAAGGTTGTATTCATTAAGTGATACGCCTAACCTATCCACGACATAACTTGCCTAAGGGTTTCTTTGAAATTACAAGTTAGTTCGTTGAGGGGCCATACACACGTAGATATTCAGATAAAGAAAGAATGCGAAAGAATAAGGTTGCCAAAAAGTCTTTCTCATTCAATCAAATTAATGAAATTACAAAATTTGGCAAAACATAAGCCCTGCCTAAGAGGGAGGGGGAGCACTCCCTGACACCAGAATGCTGGTGGAAGCCTCCATCGCCTTCGCGAGCTTCGTCGTAAGCTCGGTCTTCTCCTTCGCAGCGGCCTCCTTTAGCCCTGTGACCTTGGCTTGCAGCTCGGCCTTCTCCGCCTGGCAAGCTTCCACCCACCTCTCGAAGTCGTAAACTTTGGTCCGAAGCTCGATCGTCTCCTTGCAAACGTCGAGCTCCTCCTCGAGCTGGGACCTCTCCGTCTGCCACTGAAGCTCGACAGGTTTGTGGAGGGCCGATAACGACGACATGCTGTCCTTAGCCTCCATCGCCTCCCACTCGACCACCGACTTGTCTGCAGGGTCTTCCCCAAGGCCTCCTTCGCCTCCTTCACCCGGGCCTCAAAGTCGAGCGCTTTGCGCTCCATGTCTGCCACCCGTCAACCTCCGTCGATCATGTCGGCAATCTAGTGGTGCAGCACGGCCCTGAAAGTGGACATCTGCAAGCATATTGATGGTTAGTCAAAAAAAATTAACCAACTGGACGCCAAAAAGCGAAGGCTCAGGTGACGTACTTGGTATCTGCTTCCTACAAAGAAGTTGGACACCCTCTCGAGGTCCAACCTCTGCATGAACTCCAGATCCTTGGGGAGTATCGAATTCTCCACCACCCTGGCGGTCGTCCCGAAGTCTCTCAGGGACGACTCCTCCATACCAATGGCAAAGGGGGGCAGGTGGAACTCACCCTGGACCGGCCCCGAGGATCGAGGAAAAAGTCGATTGAGCAATAGCGCTTGATCGAACAGTCCAGGGATCAGGTCGACCAACGGAGTGGGCGACACGATGTCACCCCACGACCACTGATCCAGGAGGGGCGTCGTGGGGCCCTGGGGTATTGAAGGGAACCTCACCACCTCGAGAGTCTCGAGAGGAGCGGCCCCCTTGCCTTTCCCCTGGGGATCCTCCTCGTCCACTCGCCTCCTCTTCAAAGACCCCCTCCTCCTTGCAGAGGGGCATCTCCCTCTTCTGACCAACCCCTCCAGTCGGCTCAATGACGTCGACGGAGTCGACGTCGACCACTCTGGCAGCACTGCAACCACGACGAAAACCAGGGGGACAGGGGGCCCATGCGGGAGCCTAGCTGAGGCCTCCCTCGAAGAGGCTCGAGGAAGGAGGCTTGGACGCCTGCCTAGTATCTCCCCTTTGGAGGAGGAGCTCCGATGGACGTGGAGGGGGGACCGAGAACCCGATCCCTCGACACGAGCACTCGATCGATTTGTTCGAGTACCCGACCTCTCGACCGTCTTCTTCTTCCTTCAATGCTCCTTCTAGACTCGGTCCAAGCTGGACTCGCCACTGTGTCGGCTACCGTTGGTCATATC
>CM061142.1:120544104-120608461 GCA_030789695.1 Scilla litardierei
TAGATGACAGATGGCCAGAGGTGTCCTCTTCCGCTCATAGCAGGTAGGTCCTCTAGGCAGGGGTTGGGTATGGGGGAAAGTCCGAGAAAAGTGACAGTATAAGGACGAGACTATTTGGTTCAGAGTTATATCGTATGTTTCAGTGTTGCCCCACATCCGTGAGACGGAGTGGGAGGCCGTCTGGCTCTACCTTCTTGCCCCACATCTGGAGTGGAAGGCCCCGTTAAGCTTCACACAGTGCGTTGAACCGCTGGTGGTTGCTCGGTTGCCGTCCCAATTTGGGATGAGGTTTATTCCTCGTACTCGAGTCTTGGTCTCGGCCTTTTCAAACTTAACTACATCAAGAACTTAATGAACTTATTAACTTCTGAACTGTGATGTGATGTGTGTTGGTTCTCCTTGGGTGTGTTGAGTTTCCTCCACTGGTCATGCTCTAACGTGACCCATTTCTGTGGTTTAGGTTCAGCTCAGGGTCCTCAGTATAAGACTTAGTCTCCTTCTGTTGTGTGCTCATTATCGAGATGATGTGGACTTATGCAGGCATGGCCGGCAAGGAGTTGGTTGTCGTAGTCGGCACTCCGGTGACGGTTGTAGTAGCAGTGTCTTGTCCCACGACGGGTCGTATACAGATGTACACATTTGATGCAGTTCCTTGGTAGTTGGGTCGAATGTTGGAGATATACTTTGATATGTGACATATGTACATAGCAGTGTGACCTTTTTGGGGGTGGCTGTACTTTTTGTAGTGGTTGTAATCTTGTGTCAGTGGACGATTGCATTTGATGTTGGCATAGTTGTACATATTATATGATGGTGGACTAGTGTAATCCATTTCACTTCAGTGTTGTCTGCGGTTGTTTTACTCTTTCTACTCTGTTTTTAGTACTACACTTGTCACTTGTTGTTACCTTTCTGTTGTTAGATCTCTTTTACTTTCCTTCCTTACTGTGTTAGTTTAGTGAGCGGAGTGGCCTGCCTTACTTTTATTATACGCTTGGTCTAAGACCGCGACCCGTCACGTGTCTCCATCCTCTCCTGTCTCAGTAAATTGAGATTAAATTCTCCTCCCTCGAGTATTAGGGCGACCGGGGCGTGACAAAGGCCGACGATGTCTCTTACTCTCCCCGGTCGTCACGTCATTCCTGTCGTGCATGTACATCCACACCCAATGAGGAGGAGTGGATGGGAATCTATACATCCTCTTCTGACCCCTCCCGATCTCCCTCACATGTGCCTCTATCCATAGAGGCACCACTCCATCCTCCCCTTTCCCACCCTATCGCTCCTTCCATCCCCACGACCACTCTGCCACCATGTTCCGTACCTCCACCCCCACCCTTAGGACCTATGGCATCGTCTTCTGAGACGATGCTCACCGAGAGCGTTTCTTGTCCATTCCCACCGCACCATCATCCCCACATGCTTCGTACACATCCCCACCCTCCAGCACCTTGACCTCCTACCGGGGGTGGTTCGGATTTACCAGGCCATTTGTTTTGACCGCCTCCTCACACTCCACGCCCACACCTACACACGCCTCACACTAGAGGCATTAAGATCTATTGCCATTACCCCAACAGGTGATGGCATTAGCTTCCGACTACTTAACCATGACGTAATGGTCACACCCGCTATGATCTACACACACTTCACTTCCCTGTTGTCCCTGACCACAGACTTGCTTTCTCCCCCGACAACGAGCATGCCGATTTCGATGCCTAGCAGTTTTGGCATCACATCACGGGTCTGCGAGGTTATCACCCTAGCAGGGCGAAATCCTCTTCTATCATCCACCCATTCCTCTGCTATGCCCAGTACCACCTCACCACCACTCTCTTTTCCCGGCCAGAGGTCGGGACACTCTCCCTTCCTGAGCTTTCCCATATTATGGGGATGACTCGACCTCTGCACTTTTACCCTGATGGCACCATCCACCCCTTCCTACTCTTCGATGCAACACACTGGTTGTGTCACCGCCTTCTTGAGACCACCCACACCTCCACAGATATTTGATGCGGCGAATTTTTTACCATTTTTTACCCAGATGTTCGACCTAGAGCTCCCTACACGTCTGGCGACCCCCACCGGGCCTACATGCCTGACGATGGATGTGCTCACCCACATGTCCATCATTAGGCCACACTGTACACGTAACTGGATTTACCTTTTAGGCGCCCACCACGAGCCATACCTCTTCCTCCACCGCCCTGCCCTCACCCATATCTCACAGTCATGCTTGACTGGATCACTCACTGCATTTTTCTCACGTCCACGTCCTGGAGCTGGAGCCACCTGATGCCCCGGTCGTCGTCAACATCGATGATTGGGTGCATAGTCTTGACGAGGACGAGCCTGACCTCGCTACTCTCGTGGCAGACCAACCACCCCATCCTGCACCACCACCCCCCCACTTGCTTACACTTTTGTCCCTACTTATGCCAGTGTGAGCACCACCACCCCCTCCACCCTAGAGACCTCGGGAACTGTCTCCACCTCTTGCACCGAGGTCACTACTACTGCCCCTACCGTGCCCAGACCTGAGGGCACGGTCACTCCTGCTGCTCCCAACCTTACTTTTTCTTCCACTTCGGAGCCAGCCTCTTCTCCCGCTCCCGAGCCATCGAGCCACTCTTTGCAGAGCCAGACCCCATGACCGGCGCCCCGGCTCAGCGCGAACGGGGGCGCGGAAATCTAAATATTTGTAACCGCAAGCGCACAGTATTGTAGTGTAGCTTGGGGGTCGAACACAGGGAGGCGAGGATGTGCTTGTGTCAAAGAGGACCAAAATCACCCCGTGGGCGAGCTAGCCCAGATCGAATGATGGGTTGTCACGGTAAAGGAAAGCGAGGTATCAACAATATGAAAATAAAACCCGGGACTTTGGTTTCCTCTCCAACGAGCGCCTCTCGCCGATACGGCCTACGGGTAGGATGGCGATCGGAATTAGGCTCTAATGGTGAGACGTTGCCTCTAAAAGTGGTATCGGCATCCCATGGGCCCGATATTCCGGTCGGTGCCCAGGATGATACACCGGACTTCCCGGGTTTGATCGGTGGGCACTCCCGTGTCCATTAACACTGATCGACTCCGGGAGCACTAAGCTCGCAACAATAACTCCCAACGTCTCGTCCTGCCGCTCCCGCGCGCTAGGATTCGGCGTCTACGCTAAAGGCGTGAGCTATGTCTAGGGAGTCAACCGCCAAGTTTATTCCCCCTTGGCCCGACGGTCAAAGGCGGTCTTTTTCCCGCCGATAAAAATAAAACACCCCGCGTAACCGTTAGATTCCTAATCCCTATCGATTTCCTAACCCAATGGACGCATCGGGAAGATCCCCCGAAGGGGTTTCCGCCAAAACCCCGGATTAGGGAATTACTCACAAATATTCATTAAAAAGCGATCTAAATGAAAATGAACCGTCAAAATCATAATCAGACAATAGGAATGCAAATGTAGTAAAGCAATTAAGATAATACTAAAGTTTTACAAAGATCCGAAAACTTATAAAAACTGGGAAATTACAGCCGTCACAAAATGAAGAAAACAGAAAAAAATAACCAACTCCCGAATCTGGGAAACCTAGGGTTCTATTTATAGAAAACGACATCACCCGATCGGTTGACAAGTCAACCGGTCGGGTGAGCCGCTTCACAAAATCACAGCGCAATGCGGGGGTTTCACCCGGTCAGTATGAACCGGTCGGTTGATACTTGGTGCGGTCGGTTGGATCTTGGTGCCGACCGATTGGATCTTGGTGCGGACCGGGTGAGGAGACCGGTTGGAACTTCGAGTCTTGGCTGTTGAAATTCGGCTCCGGTGAACCGATCGGGTGAAGGTCACCCGATCGGTTGGAAATCAGCTTCGAATTTCCAGAGACTTTGAGCTTCTGACCCGGTCGCTGAACCGACCGGGTGACTTCTCGTGAGCTCCAAGCTGCGTCCGGGTGGTGCACGCGTGCCTCACCCGATCGGTTGGAGATGACCAACCGACCGGGTGCGGGGCTGAAAGATGCAATCTTCGTCGTTTGACCCCCTGGATCACGCGTGATGTAACGACCACTTTTCGTCGTACGTTTTTCGTGCACGTGCTTTTGGCCGTGCACGTGTTTATTTTAGAATATATTTGTTTGTGAACACTTTTGTGTGATATGTCATTGTGAACGTCTCTGAGAGTATTAAATAATGGCACTAATTTGGAACGACGTTTCTCGAGTCGTTTCCCACAATTTAAACTTGCTCGATGAGACGTGACGATTCTCACTCTTGACGGGAGACGTTTCTATTTTTAGTTTCGTCATCCGACGTCGAATTTGAGATCTGTCTTCTTAGTTAGCTCACATTCGTCATCACGAACACCACGATATTTATTTTATAATTTTTGGAGTTTATTTGACCACTTTTATATTTTTAACAAGTTTTATAATATTTTTAATAATTTATTTTAAAATTAATTTCGGCCAAATAAAATTTATTTGAGTTTTAAACGTTTTAAAGAATTTTTGAGCCAATTTCCAGCTCATTTGGACCAGGTCAAATCCTAGAATGGGTTGGAGAAGTTTAAATTCAAATTTTAAATCTTTTTGAACTTCTAATCCTATTAGATTTAGCCCTAGACCAAGTCAACCCACCTATACTATATAAGCAACCCCTAGCAAGTCCTATTTTCGCAAGAAATTAGCCCTAGCCTCTCCCAAAACTCAAATTGGACGTTGCGACGATTCGTCGCAACGTTGCGACGTTCAGCCACCGCACGACCGAGAGAACGGCCTCCGTTCGCCCGCTCTGACCGGCAGCTTCCTCCGCACCAAGCTTCGTCCGCGCCATCGCACAGCCGCTGCATCGTTCCCCCGCACCAAGCTGTGTCCGACCGAGGAATTCCCTCGGTCAGACCGATGGCCGCCCCCGCTCACGCCCGTTCCCCCGCTCCGCTGCAGCCCAAGCGCCCGACCGGCCCGCCCGCTGTGTCTGACCGATGCCCACGCCCGCATCGCCCCGCGTTGCAACATTGCAACGTTGCAACGCCCGACCGAGACGACCGACCGCTCCGACCGATGGATTTCCTCGCACCCGCTGCTGCACCGCTCCGCAGCGCTGCACAGCGCCGTGCGCTGTGTCTGACCGAGAGACTCTCTCGGTCAGGCTAGGGTACGACCGATGGCCATACGTCGCAACCCCGCATCCGTCGCACCACTTGCCACCGTGGGCCCCCCAAGTTCTCCAGAGGTATTGTGGGTCCCCCAAAGGTCCCTAGGACTACTGTGGGCCCCACCTAGGTGCTTGCTCTTCGAGGATTCGTCGCGTACGTCGTCGTCGCACGTCGTAGCCGTCGTCGCACGTGCTAGCTTTGGAATCTGGAACCGTCGCCCCGGTTGAAGCTCTGAATTTTCCAGCGAGGAATATATTTTGGAATCAGGACTTGGAGCGCGTTCTATTATTCCAACCCCCGGCGTCGCTACCCGACGCCGGTGTAGCTTTCGCGTCGTGTTGAGGTAACGCTTTGCACCCCTAGGACCCCCAACCCAATTGCATGACTAATCAAGACTAAAAATCAGTATTTTAAAGTATTTTAAATGTTTTAGCAATCACTAATCAAGATTAATAATATGGACTTTAGGCCGGTGGACTTTGCACGTAGGATAATTGTGATTCTTGGACTCATTGGACGCTGTGCTCAGACGTTGTACTTACAGGCAAGTGAAACTTGCCAACTCTTGTGTAGGGCCATGTTTTAGGCCACTTCCTTGCTTTTAGCGTAAAAGAGACTAGCCAGTGAAATGATAGCTGGCTAGACGCCTATTTGATCTAGTTTGACAACGAAACTAGATCCGTCACCTAATTGATCTAGCTTGACAACGAAGCTAGATCCACCCTTTAAACTTGATGTTCATGCATACTAAACTGTCACGTTTACTTTCCTTATCTGTACGCACTTTTAACTGCCATGCATTGCATTCTACATGTCATCCAAGTTGAATATTGCATTCGTAGCACACGCTACATACTTGTACTTGCTTGTCCTGGCTAGGTGCACCCCTACGCCATACTTGTTAAAAACACTTCCTGGCTCGTGATCCAGAAGCGAGCATTACCGTTCGGGGGTAAGGCCCTGGCTCGATACACGTGGGATGGGGTAAGAGTTAAGCGGCCAATCAGCTGGGAGTCTGCCTGATCAGCAACTGCACCTGTAAGGCGTAAACTCTGGGTGGGGCGGAGTTAAGCGGCCAATCAGTGTGAAAGAAAGTCATTTCAGCTGTAAGGCGTAAACTCTGCAAATGACATGAAAACGTGACTAGAGAAATCCTTGTAAATGTTATTAGTCTTGCCACACTTGCCATGCCATGCTAGCTACTTGTTGTTTTCTTTACCTGCTGCACTCATACTTAAACTGCCATGTCATTGCATCATGCTAGAACTGCTAGGTTGCTCTTACTTGTACTTTCAGTTTCACTTGCACAAGTCTTCCAGACTTGCTGACATGTGCCCCTTTCTCTTTGGGTGTCACATGTTAGACCCTGAGCCAGAGATCGTTGCTGTGTACGTGATGAGTCGCTGACGCTGAGTCTGAGTCCATGATTGCCAGGAGGATTTTGGTGGACACCGGTGACCTTGCTTTGAGTTTTGTTGAGCTTTATGTTGTTTTAGGCCTTTTGTTAGTTTTGTTGGTGCGTAGCACCGTCGTTGTACTTTGTACTTTTGTTGGCCATGTTTGGGCCTTTAGTCTCTTACTTTTAGCTTGGTGGTTTTTCTGTGATGTTGAAAACTTATTTTATGGATATTCTGATATGCTTCTTTTGTCTCATTTCATTATTATTATCTTTGTTTCGTTCGCGTTGCAAGGGCCTGCAGTTTTAAATTTGATTGACGCTTATCGGACTTGCAGCTTTGCAGCTTCAAGTCTGAGCGGACCTTCTCACGCTTCGCCTCCATATTTTGGGAAGCGGGGCGTGACAGGTTTTGTTGGTGGCCCATGCAGGTCCAGTCTTGCAATTGCGAATTAACGGAACAACGATGATAACGGAATGTCCATTAAATAAATTGCAACATCCGAGTCATAAGCCCTGAGTCTAGTCGATTTCTTAGGACACTAGGTGGTAAGGGACTTAGTTAGATGTCTGTGCTTGCTAGTTAGAAGCCTCCGATTGGTAGTTAGACCCCCTTCTAGCAATTGATCGCCGTAGGAGTTACCTTAGTGGTCCTTGCCTAACCCTGACCATACTAGACCTCTAAAATTTCCTTTTGTCGTTCGCTTGGGTTCATTGATCTCGGACCAAGCTGAACGCATTTCATTACCGTCCAGCCCCTTAGGAAGTCTTAGTGCTTAGTTTCAAATCTTTAGTTGGTCAACCGTAGGAGTTTCCGTAGACTTTTCTGATTCATGTCCTAGACGTATGTATGCTTTGACCACCTGACCAATTTCCTCCCCTCGATTCACGAGATCGCCTCATGACGATCGTCGTCAATTTTCGACCCTCTCCGTTACAAACCTGAATCTTCTGAAAGTATTCTTCGATTTCCTCTTTCCCATACTACTTCGTTGATTTAAATTTTTAAAACGTTTGTCGGAATTTTGAACTCTAGCTTATAATATTTTCCCCAGCCTATGTTTTCGTACTCATGTCGTCTTTTCATATATTTTATTCCGAACCGTTTGTCCAATTTGATTTATAATTTTCCTTCTTATTTGTGCCATTTGAATAATACATCGTGTTTACTTTTAATATACTCTTCAAGCCACATGGAATTTCAGATTTCAGCAAGTTGGTTTTGCTCGCCGTTCCCACTATTTCAGATTTTTGCAAAATTACTATTTTCATAACCTCTTCCTGCTTTAGACCCTCCCTGATTTGATTTTAAAGATTTGCTATTCAACCCTGATAATTCTTATGCTAAGTTACTACTATTTTCTTTCCGCTCACCATACACGTTTTAGAAAAATTTCTAAACCAAATTGAATTTCAATTATATTTATATCCGTGTCAGACTTGTTGTGCTCGTACATTAAGAACCTTTTGTAAATCAGTTTCTCATTTTTGGCAAACCATGGTTTTCTAAAAGAAGTTTCAAAATTGATTATTTTAAATCTTCCATAGCCTAGAAGTTTTGAAAACATTTAACATGAGTTTAAATCTTTCCGTTACTTGATTTCATTCTTGACTTTCCAAAACTTTTTGGTCAACATTTTAGTAAATTACTGACTGATAGAATTTTCTAAACCATGTCCATAATATTCGCGTAAATGATTTTACTTCCTTTCAAAATGATTTCAAAACCAATAGGCCATTTTCTATTATTTTGAATATTCAACTCAGATTTACTTTTGAACAACTCGTTTTATCGATCCCCAAACAATTCTTCTCAGACGAGGATTTTAAAGTACAACAGTTTTCAGACTTCACGTATTTTAGCATGTGCCACCTACCCTACCTTCTTTTCTACATCCTATGTATGTATCACTACACCTCCTTTTCCCTCAACCTAAACATCACCATTGAGCCAATGTTTCGTCTAACCAAGCTGTCTCCTTGTACTCGTCCTATCTGAACTCGTGCTTATCGATCCTTCCCTCGTCACGCTCTCGACCTCTCTTTATTGCTTAGGCTTAAGTGTCCGTCAATGTCCGTGCCAACCCTTAAGTGTTAGTAGACCCTTGGACCCTTGTGAGGTGTCGTTGTGCACGTACCTAAGTTGTGTACGTGGGCTTGAATGAGCGTGCCCCCATAGTATATTGATGCTTGCCTATTGTGTGATATATATATATATGTACTCGGAGTTATTCGTAATATTAGGAAGTTGTTTGTGTGTTAGAATGTATAGACTTGTGAGTGGTTAGATATACTATACTAGGGATGCTTGTGTATATTTGAATTAGCGTTAGAATATCTAAGTTGTGTATGTGGTAAGAGATACTTATAATGGTTGAAATAAAATGATTGGTAAAGCTATGTATATGCTAGGTGTGATGATGATGTGTGAACTTATAGATAAGTAAGTAGGCCTATTGAGTGATCTATATACTAGTATGAGTGAGTATGTGCTCGTAGGTAGATATACATATAGTGCTTGGACGTAAGTAGTTATGTTTTGTTACCTGAGTATATATGTGTTATACATATGGTAGTAGGATTATAATTCTGATTAATATTGCTAGCTTTTGCGGGATGTTGCATGTGTGCATACCGTGAGGTATACACGACTATTGCACATCCTAATTATGCATGTGTGGATGTGTTAGTATACTAATTATAGGTAGTAGGCCATGGTGTAGATATATACATTACTTATGGGTGACTATACGATGAATACGTATGCATGTACTAGGGAGTGTATTATAAATATACGTGTGCTGATGTCTGTATTATTATTATGGTGTATAAATTGATTGAACTATGTAAGTATTACCGGACTAAATATTTAGAGTGATTGATCTATGGAATGTATATGGTTGTATTGGTAGACATATATATAAATATAAGAGTGGTATTGGTATAGGTATGAATGCCGTGTTACGTATATAGAATACCCTGATGTGTGTATTGAGTCTCACTCAAGCTTGAGTAGGTAAACTCTAAGTATATTGAATGTATGTTTGTAGCTTGAATATAACGATGCTTGATGTATGTATAGGGATAGGAGTGTTTGTGCCTGGTTGTGCTACGCACATGATTATGGGTCGCTACGCCAGTATATAGTTATAGGTGTTTGTCTTGTGGTATAGTTATTTACCAATGACTTGTTATGTGAACGTATGTGTATTAGCTAAAACTAAGTGTGTATGTGTGCTAGTTATATAATGGTATGATTGGCGTATGAAATGAAATGTTAGCGTGTATGGGTGTGCACCATGCACGGGTAAGTATGTGCTTAGTTATAGGTATTGATGACTATGGTATATGTGGCGTGCCGTAAATATAGTTATAGGACCGTACGTGATGTGAATATATGGTGAACTATTTGCATGTATTGAATGACTATATATATGGTGAAATTATAGTAGTGGTGAATGTATATTGGATATAGTGAACTTGATTCAATAACGGTATGGTGTGACTATATGTGTTGAGATGTTTGGTATTGGATGAATATTAGAGGGTAGTATACCCTTGATGGTTTTGCATAGGTAGCTACATATAGGTAGAGCGATGATTGTATTGGCTGAGCGTGAAGCTATCTTTATATGAGTATCTGAAATATTGTTTTGTGTTTAGGTAAGTAGTAGCAGTTATATAAGGGATGTATGTTTATATACCTGATTGAAATACATGTATGAAGTTGACGGACTATAATAGGTAAAAGTGTATACGTACGTGAATGTATATATATACGTGTTGGTAATAATAATGTTCGACTACCTAGTGCATATATGAGCACTTGTAATGACTATACTTGGTTTGAAATACGATGTGACTTGATTTGGGGTAGTTATTAGAGCGACTAGATGTATTAGAAAGTCCGAGGACGGACTTTATTCTAAGGTGGGGAGGATGTAACGACCACTTTTCGTCGTACGTTTTTCGTGCACGTGCTTTTGGCCGTGCACGTGTTTATTTTAGAATATATTTGTTTGTGAACACTTTTGTGTGATATGTCGTTGTGAACGTCTCTGAGAGTATTAAATAATGGCACTAATTTGGAACGACGTTTCTCGAGTCGTTTCCCACAATTTAAACTTGCTCGATGAGACGTGACGATTCTCACTCTTGACGGGAGACGTTTCTATTTTTAGTTTCGTCATCCGACGTCGAATTTGAGATCTGTCTTCTTAGTTAGCTCACATTCGTCATCACGAACACCACGATATTTATTTTATAATTTTTGGAGTTTATTTGACTACTTTTATATTTTTAACAAGTTTTATAATATTTTTAATAATTTATTTTTAAATTAATTTCGGCCAAATAAAATTTATTTGAGTTTTAAACGTTTTAAAGAATTTTTGAGCCAATTTCCAGCTCATTTGGACCAGGTCAAATCCTAGAATGGGTTGGAGAAGTTTAAATTCAAATTTTAAATCTTTTTGAACTTCTAATCCTATTAGATTTAGCCCTAGACCAAGTCAACCCACCTATACTATATAAGCAACCCCTAGCAAGTCCTATTTTCGTAAGAAATTAGCCCTAGCCTCTCCCAAAACTCAAATTGGACGTTGCGACGTTCAGCCACCGCACGACCGAGAGAACGGCCTCCGTTCGCCCGCTCTGACCGGCAGCTTCCTCCGCACCAAGCTTCGTCCACGCCATCGCACAGCCGCTGCATCGTTCCCCCGCACCAAGCTGTGTCCGACCGAGGAATTCCCTCGGTCAGACCGATGGCCGCCCCCGCTCACGCCCGTTCCCCCGCTCCGCTGCAGCCCAAGCGCCCGACCGGCCCGCCCGCTGTGTCTGACCGATGCCCACGCCCGCATCGCCCCGCGTTGCAACATTGCAACGTTGCAACGCCCGCCCAAGCGCCCGACCGAGACGACCGACCGCTCCGACCGATGGATTTCCTCGCACCCGCTGCTGCACCGCTCCGCAGCGCTGCACAGCGCCGTGCGCTGTGTCTGACCGAGAGACTCTCTCGGTCAGGCTAGGGTACGACCGATGGCCATACGTCGCAACCCCGCATCCGTCGCACCACTTGCCACCGTGGGCCCCCCAAGTTCTCCAGAGGTATTGTGGGTCCCCCAAAGGTCCCTAGGACTACTGTGGGCCCCACCTAGGTGCTTGCTCTTCGAGGATTCGTCGCGTACGACGTCGTCGCACGTCGTAGCCGTCGTCGCACGTGCTAGCTTTGGAATCTGGAACCGTCGCCCCGGTTGAAGCTCTGAATTTTCTAGCGAGGAATATATTTTGGAATCAGGACTTGGAGCGCGTTCTATTATTCCAACCCCCGGCGTCGCTACCCGACGCCGGTGTAGCTTTCGCGTCGTGTTGAGGTAACGCTTTGCACCCCTAGGACCCCCAACCCAATTGCATGACTAATCAAGACTAAAAATCAGTATTTTAAAGTATTTTAAATGTTTTAGCAATCACTAATCAAGATTAATAATATGGACTTTAGGCCGGTGGACTTTGCACGTAGGATAATTGTGATTCTTGGACTCATTGGACGCTGTGCTCAGACGTTGTACTTACAGGCAAGTGAAACTTGCCAACTCTTGTGTAGGGCCATGTTTTTAGGCCACTTCCTTGCTTTTAGCGTAAAAGAGACTAGCCAGTGAAATGATAGCTGGCTAGACGCCTATTTGATCTAGTTTGACAACGAAACTAGATCCGTCACCTAATTGATCTAGCCTGACAACGAAGCTAGATCCACCCTTTAAACTTGATGTTCATGCATACTAAACTGTCACATTTACTTTCCTTATCTGTACGCACTTTTAACTGCCATGCATTGCATTCTACATGTCATCCAAGTTGAATATTGCATTCGTAGCACACGCTACATACTTGTACTTGCTTGTCCTGGCTAGGTGCACCCCTACGCCATACTTGTTAAAAACACTTCCTGGCTCGTGATCCAGAAGCGAGCATTACCGTTCGGGGGTAAGGCCCTGGCTCGATACACGTGGGATGGGGTAAGAGTTAAGCGGCCAATCAGCTGGGAGTCTGCCTGATCAGCAACTGCACCTGTAAGGCGTAAACTCTGGGTGGGGCGGAGTTAAGCGGCCAATCAGTGTGAAAGAAAGTCATTTCAGCTGTAAGGCGTAAACTCTGCAAATGACATGAAAACGTGACTAGAGAAATCCTTGTAAATGTTATTAGTCTTGCCACACTTGCCATGCCATGCTAGCTACTTGTTGTTTTCTTTACCTGCTGCACTCATACTTAAACTGCCATGTCATTGCATCATGCTAGAACTGCTAGGTTGCTCTTACTTGTACTTTCAGTTTCACTTGCACAAGTCTTCCAGACTTGCTGACATGTGCCCCTTTCTCTTTGGGTGTCACATGTTAGACCCTGAGCCAGAGATCGTTGCTGTGTACGTGATGAGTCGCTGACGCTGAGTCTGAGTCCATGATTGCCAGGAGGATTTTGGTGGACACCGGTGACCTTGCTTTGAGTTTTGTTGAGCTTTATGTTGTTTTAGGCCTTTTGTTAGTTTTGTTGGTGCGTAGCACCGTCGTTGTACTTTGTACTTTTGTTGGCCATGTTTGGGCCTTTAGTCTCTTACTTTTAGCTTGGTGGTTTTTCTGTGATGTTGGAAACTTATTTTATGGATATTCTGATATGCTTCTTTTGTCTCATTTCATTATTATTATCTTTGTTTCGTTCGCGTTGCAAGGGCCTGCAGTTTTAAATTTGATTGACGCTTATCGGACTTGCAGCTTTGCAGCTTCAAGTCTGAGCGGACCTTCTCACGCTTCGCCTCCATATTTTGGGAAGCGGGGCGTGACACGTGACTCCTCCCGTTGCTCCGGGGACACATGATATCATCGTTTTACGTCCCAAATGCCAGCAAACTCCTGCAAAACACGGAAAATACGGAAAAGTGAAAGAAAACAAGAAAACACAAGAAAACACGAGCAAACAAATAAAAGACGGCGGTAAATACGAAAAAACACGGAAGAAAACGCGCGTAAATATATGAAATATAAACGCACGTCAAAATCCCCCAAGCTGAACTCTTCCTCGTCCTCGAGGAAGACGAGTGAGAGTATGTGCTTGGGGAGGAAAAATAGAGAGAAAGAAAGAAAAATAAAACTCTATATCCTAGATCGCCAGTCAGGGCCAACAAAATCAAAATCGACACACCTAGCAAGCAAACGCCAAATCACATCACTAAACCCAGGAATACGAGTCCAAACAAGTGCCGTGGGCCCACGCGGTGAAGCGCGAGTGAGTGTGGTAGTCCGCCAGCAGTCGGTGTCACTATCTACGATGTGCAATAAAGCTCGATATACACAAATCCAGGAAATGACCCAAATATCGATTCGAATTGAATAAAGCGGTGAATTTATAGTTCAAGCATGCATGAGAATAAAGGGAATCGAAACTTATCATGCGTCGGGGGCTCCACGACTAGGGTTAAGGAGATCACACCACTATAGCCTAGATAATAGCTAAAAAGTTCCCAAGCCAAGTGTTTTCGAAACCGATGGGGGTTGAGGTGATGTGGAGAAGAACTCTCGATGCAAATTCTTGCCTTCCCTTTATTTACGGCAAGTAGGAAAATATTCACACGGGAATTTTTGGTTTTTGGGCATTTGTATTTTTTGGGTATACCATTTTTTTTCTTTTCTTTTCATTTCTCTTCTTTTTGGGTTTTTTCTTTTCTTTTCTCCTATTTTTTTTGGATTTTTGAGGTTTTTTGGCTATACACATGTGTACTCTCCCAAGTGGGAGAACGGTACACGACGAGGGGATTTGCACCAAGTAAAACAAAAAAGAAGTCGGAATCTAAACACTTGGGCAAAGGAAACTATTCTCGCTAATTAGAGCATGGGCTAGATGGGGTTATCCTAGTCCTTAGTTGTGGGATCCCGACACATGCGAAATGAAGCGTACAATATATATATATATAGCATGCAGAAGAAGCAGACAGTAGAAATAAGTACCGCATATTCATATCGAAACATGATAATCTAGGGGTCATTCCTGGACAGGTATATAAAGTGAATCACAAAGTAGAAGCACACCACACGGCTAGGCACGACACACAACTCACAAAAAAGCTAAGTGGACCCACGATGCGTGAAAATGCAGGGGACTCGATATCCTAGGGTTAGTGAGTGTGATTATCGATGCCATGCTAGGTGTGTGTGATTTTGTAGCAATTCATCATAGGGTTCAGCTCTAGGAGAAAGAGATAAAAAGAAGAAAAGAAAAAATAAAAACACGATGAAAACGACCTAAAAACGAAAGAGAAAGACTCATACGACGCACAAAGTGAGACTCCCCCAAGCTGAAGCTTGCATTGCCCTCAATGCAATAAGAGTGAGTACGGGAGGGCAAATGAAAATGGGGGGGATACGCACCGACACAAAAAGAAATGAAAAAAACACAGATACGAAACTGAAATTAAAGAAAAAAACGAAATCACGAAATTAAACCACACGACACAAAAATAGAAAAAAAAAGATGGAAGGAAAGATGAACAAATAAGATGACACGACACGACACAAGCAAAGCACACGACACGACACAACAAAGGGTAAAACGGGCATGCACACGCAAAGGAAAATAAAACACGACAACACAGCAAAATAGACTTCCCCCAAGCTAGACATGACAATGCTAGCATTGAAATATGAACGTGAAGTGCAGAAATATGCGAGGGGGATGTCAAGAACAAACAAAGTGAAAAGAAATAGAAATAAAAAGGAAGTGATGCGACATGTGAATGGGTCCTCCCCCTGGCAGAGACAAAGCAGGGCCCCGTAAAGACAGATGGGCACGAACATAGGGGGGAACAAAAGTGGGATGGGAAAAATCAAGCGGGGGCACCACCCTCTGGGGGTGGTGATGGGGGCCTGTGCTGGGGACCAGGAGTCGTGGGAGGTGGGATGCTGAGCTCGGAGGCATCGGGTGGGTCTTCACGGATGTGGCGAATGAAGCTTTGAAGGAAGGGGAGGTCTCGATCGACGGACTCCTGGGTTACCCGACCGCCCTGTCCAGCTAGGAGGATCATGGCCGTGAATCGGTCAGCCACGTCGTCGTCTTGGAATTGCATCCCATATTCGGGATCGTCAACGTAAGGCGGGGGAGCGGTGCGTGGGGTGGTAGATGGATTGGAGGTGGTGGGTGGAGCGGGGGGTTGTGTGCGACGCGTACGACGGGTGGGCCTAGGGTTGGAAGAGCTGGCGTCGGAGGGCTTAGCACGGCGGGGAGGCATTGTGCGGGAGTCGTGTGTGTGTGTGAGTATGCAAAACACAATGAATAAGCACAAACACGACCAACGAGCGAATGGAATATTTGGGGCAAAATTAAAATGGAGCTAAGGAGCGAGTTTACCCAAATGAGATGAAGATCTTTGCTCGTAGACGCCCCGATGCTACTCGATAAGAGTATGTTGTGAAGCCGCCGCAATTTCTTCAGCAAATTTCGAAATTTGGGGAGATCGGGTGAAAGTTAGGGTTTTGTGTACGGGTGGAATCGAGGAGAATGGAGGGAAATCGATGGTGGGATGATTGAGGAGATGGGGGTCGATTGGGGTTGATTTTGGGGAAGAACGAGGTCAGGCGCAAGAGGAGGAGGTGAAACGTCGGTTCAGGAATCGAAAATGGTGAGGGCGGAACGAACGGGCGGCGTCTGCTATTTATAGGGGTTTAAGTCGAACCGGTCGGGCGAGTTTTCACCCGATCGTTTGACATTAGGTCGAAAATTGATGCTGAAGAAATGCTACATGCGACCCGATCGGTTGAGAACTCAACCGATCGGTTCGCCGCTCCACACATTTTCCCGAGAACTCGGAGTTTTTCACCCGGTCCCTCAACCGGTCTCGCATTTTCCCACCCGGTCGGTTGATGAATACTGAAATTTTCCCGAGAGTTTCCCCAGGTCACCCGGTCTGTTCGCCCGGTCTCTTCTTCCTCCACCCGGTCGGTTCATTTGGTGACAGATACGGCCGTAAGCTGATACATCCCAACCGATCGGTTGAGAACTCACCCGATCGGTTGAGGCCTTGTTTTCTGCAAAAACCCAAAAATCGCCTAAGTTTCACGACGGGAGTTCTTCCGGCTGGATTTATTTTAGAAAAATAGATAAAATAAAGTTAAGAAAAAGTCCTAAAAAGCGAAGCAAAAGTTTAGAACATGGGTTGCCTCCCATGAAGCGCTTTTGTTTAACATCGTTAGCTCGACGCCCATTGATGATGTTCATGGTGGGCGATATGGGTGATGCCCAAAATCCGGCATCTCTTCAGCTCCAGAGGTTGTGGCTATGGGTGTAGTCGGCGGCTGTAAAAAGATTTGCTCGACTACCCTCCCTTTGTCTACAGGATCCGGGGGCTTCTCCCTCAAATTGGCGTCTACCGCCATCTTTTTCAGGATCCGGACCTCATCACCGGTGAGGTCCATGGGTTCTTTCCCATTTCTCCTCGTGGGAGGAGACTTAGGGAATCCGGGAGGGATCACATGTCGCGTGACCGCCTCACTAGCAACTTCATTCTTTGGGGAGCCAACTTGCTCTCCAAGGTCCCCCAAGCTATCGGGGGGATTTCTCAATAGCACTTCCCAGGCACTTGTTTCAACAGCTCTATCTTCTTCATTCTCCAGCATATTGATAATAGGATCATCTGGGGGATTTGGATGCTTCATCGACAAGCCTAAGACAAATTCGACTCTTTCTTGGCCACATTGAGGGAAAGCTTCCCCTTCTTTACGTCTATTAGCACTCCGGCGGTTGCCATAAAGGGTCGTCCAAGAATAATTGGGGTATGCTTGTCTTCCGGCATGTCCATCACCACAAAATCAACCGGTACATGCACTCCTTTCACATCCACGGGGAGGTCATGTAACGGCCTGTTTTTAGATGTATGTATTTCGTACGTACTAAATTTAGTATAGCGATTAACTTGAGTGATTAATATACGTTTTTGCTTAGTAGTAGTAGTATTATTATTATTATTATAGCTCGAGTATAACGATTGCGTTATTTATTTCCCCTAACCTGTGGTTGATGTTGGATGCAGGGGAGAAATCGTACTAATCGAATCGCACCTTAACTAAATTGATCTTTCGAATCAAATCTTAACCAAATGATGATCATATCTGATCCTAATATATATCAGAGATCCTAACCGAATGAAACTATCATATCTCATTTGACTCCTAATCTGGTCCTAATAAGGCTATTATCTTGATCAGAATCCAGATCAAATTCTTAACAATCTTGACTAAATACATTCCTAACGACCAAATCTAAAAGGTTCCAACAAAAATATATTTCTTTCCAATTTTAATTATCCTACTAAACTGATTTTCATATCCAATAACCAAACCTAAACGATTCTTCCAAATCATATCCTAAATAACTTAAATTATCTAAACTAATCTTCTTTAAAAAAAGAAACATATTATAGTGTGCCAACCAAAATTATCACCTTAATTTACATATTAAATAAATGGACTCTCTTAATCTATTATCTTATTTTGATATCTTAATCAAATTATTTTCCCTAACAATAAATCTAAACTTAATCACCAAATCAGATATCAAATCCTAATTAATTAGAACTACTCGCACGATCCTTACCCATCTGCTATCAGTTCGCCTGCACGTGGCCTCGTCCTTTCAACCCAATCCCCTGCTCATCGCAACGGATTCCCGCTTTCTCCACTCCTTCAAGCACGCAACCCACGTCCCTCCATCTCACTCCATTTCTCTTAATAACTAGACAACCCTGTTTCTTGTTGGAAGACAAAAAGAAAAGAATCAAACCCAAGCCATGCAGAGGACACCCCTTTCTATTATTTTGCTAACTCTCACGGAACCCCCAACCCAAAAGTAACCCCTCTCATTTCCAAACAACCCACAAACAGCAGGCTTTCTTCTTCTCCTCTACTACCCCTTCTTATTCTTCTCCTAAAGAAACTCAGCCAGCTCTTCACCACGAACCAAGCCCCTCAAACCGTCGACCTTCACCCTGCCTCTCCGCCCGGCGCTCCTCCTCTGGGCTTCGTCCGACCAGCCTCTTCCTCCCCTGTCTCCAACAGCAGTGACCCCCTATTCTGATCCCCGGTGACCTTTCGCCTCGTCCGATCACCGAACGCCCGCGCCTCCGTTTGCCTCCGCCCCGTACGCCCGAATCGCCGTTGCCTACATGCACACGTGAACCATCACAAAACAACAGTAAGTGTTTTCACATGAATCTTGTTATGTAATACATAAGCTGTGTGTAATAATAATATGTACTCTATTATAAATTATTGTTATGCATAATGAAATTGTTGGAATATGTTACAATATTAATTATAAGCTGTAAGTTATTATCAATACGTAGGTTGTCCCATATACAAGAACAGTGCCTTATAATTAACTGTGATCATGGGTTGTAAAGACGTTAGTTGCGGTACGCATGTTAATTAGGGGGCCTCCTATTTATACTAGCTACTGCTTAGTTATTTATGTATATGCATGTTAGTGTACTCAAAACTTTAGTTTACATGTTAAATGATATTTTGGGTTAGTTGGACGCTTTTAATTAATATCGTGCATCCAAATTCACAGTTATAACAGCCCCTCGTAACCACACTCCCACCATCGTCATCGCCTTCCCCTCTTCCCGTCGCCGACGACCAACTGCCCAGACGCCTTACCCGAGCCTCGCCTCCACCCTTCGACCCCTCAAACAGGTCACCCTTCACCGCTCTCGAACCCCCCGTATGCCGCCAGCTCCCCTGCGCCTCAACTCCGACATCGACCTCGCACGTCCCTCTCCCCTGTTTCACTTCGCCTCTGCCCTACTCCGTCCGCCTCACCCCGAGAACAGCCGCGCAGCACTTGGGCGCCAACCTCTCCAGTCGCCTCACCGTCGCCATCCAAGTAGCCGCGCCACTCCACCTATCATCAAACGCAACAGCAACATGGTGAACCCAATAACTGTGAGTCAATGCATATTAGGTTGATAATAAAAGGAAACAATATTACTTATATGTAGTTATGTTGGGTTTTATATTATAAATTACAGTATGGTATTAATTATATGTTAGATGCAGGACACTCTAACTTATATATATTATAACTACTGTAATGATGTACGATATATTGGTTGTTCCTATATATACATGCTAGTATACATTAGACATTAGTCTAACTCTTTTAATTAATATCATGTATCCGACCTCACAGATATAACGTGCCACTCGTTACGCTCACCTAGGCCCTCAGAATCGTCAAATCAGGCAAGTGTACATCTTTACATATTTTATAATCGTTACAGCTAAATTATTTAAACTGGGATGTGTGATATGCAAGTGCACTTTTTACGTATCTTGAAACCGTTGCTTTTAATCGCTTTGACCTGAGCTACTCTAATATGCAAGTGTACAATTTACAGTTTTTAAATATCGTCACCTCATGAATCGCTAGTATTGCTCCATTCCACGTTGCACATTCTGCTTGCACACTATTGATTGAATGGTTATTGATGAAATGTGAATCATGGAAAATATTGACGGAACGAAATGCTTGAACTCGTGAAATCGTAAATTCGTGCGCCCAAGAGGCGAAATAGTGAATTCGTGATGTCATGTGAGTTGACAACTTCGTGCTCGTGATACGACTAGGCCGGCTCGTGCTCCGGAAAACTTTTGGGTGGGGTTAGGGTTGAACGGCTACTAAGCGTATGTAGGGGTCATGTCTTCAAGAACACCATCTATACGGTGGGCTAGTATCAATCGCGATTATACCCCCGCGTGAAGAATGACTTACTCATCACGTCTTAAAGGCGGGAACCCTAGGAGTGAATAGAAACACGGACATGAAATTACAAATTGCCAAGTCATTACTTATTTCAACTTGCTTAGAACTGCCATGCCATGTTTACTGCTGTACACACTCACACTTGCCATGTCATTTGCTGTACACACCACGCCTGTCATGTTATTGTTGTACACACACTTACCATGCTTATTGCTGTACACACCCACTATTGCCATGCTTATTGCTATACGCACACACTTACCAGGCTTATTGCTGTACGCACACACTTGCCATGCTTATTGCTGTACACACACTTGCCATGCTTTAATTATTGTAAATTCTAATGTTGCGACTCATATTGCCATGAAATCTTTTCGAAAACCTTGCCGAGGGTCAACTTTCTTAACACTTTAAATCTTGCCGAGCGACCCTCGCTGACGTATATTTCTTGTCTTGTGAAATATACGTCAGGTATTAGACAGGTTTGCAGAGGAGCGAGTCTATATACTGAGCAGGTTGACCAGGAGTGCCTTGTCGCTGAGTTCCTTCGCCGAGGAGCGTTTTGCTTTCGCATTATCTTTGTACTTGTTGATTCTTCCAAAACTTGTATGGGCTTTATGACCCTCTCTCTTTACATTTCATACTTTGTTGTATCTATTCTGAGACTTGAGATTGTAAATAAAATTTATCTGTGTTGTTTGAGTCGCATGCAAGAACCTGCAGGATGTTATCACACAGACGCGTAATGTGCTTAAACCAAGGAGGAGAGTGTAACGACCACTTTTCGTTGTGCGTTGTTCGTGCACGTGCTTTTGGCCGTACACGTGTTTATTTTAGACTTTATTTGATTGTGAACACTTTTGTGTGATATGCCGTTGCGAACGTCTCTGAGAGTATTAAATAGTGGCACTAATTTGGAACGACGTTTCTCGAGTCGTTTTTCCACAATTTGAACTCACTCGATGAGACGTGACGACTTTCACTTTTGACGGGAGACGTTTCTATTTTTAGTTTCGTCGTCCGACGTCGAATTTGAGATCCGTCTTCTTAGTTAGCTCACATTCGTCGCCACGATCACAACGATATTTATTTTATAATTTTTGGAGTTTATTTGACCACTTTTATAATTTTTACAAGTTTTATATTATTTTTAATAATTTATTTATAAAGTATTTTCGGCCAAATAAAATTTATTTTAGTTTTAAACGTTTTAAAGAATTTTTGAGCCAAATTCCAGCTCATTTGGACCAGGTCAAATCCTAGATTGGGTCGGAGAAGTTTAAAATCAAATTTCAAATCTTTTAGAATTCTAATCCTATTAGATTTAGCCCTAGACCAAGTCAACCCACCTATACTATATAAGCAACCCCTAGCAAGTCCTATTTTTCCAAAGAAATTAGCCCTAGCCTCTTCCAAACTCATTTTGGACGTTGCGACGAATCGTCGCAACGTTGCGACGTTCAGCCCCCGTACGACCGAGGAAAACAGCTCCGTTCGCCCGCTCAGACCGAGGCCCAACCCCGCAATCTCGCTGCTCCGCACCGCTGCCATCGACCCCCGTCCGTTCCCCCGCTTGACCGAGAGGAGCTCTCGGTCTGACCGAGGCCCCGCTCCGCACCGACCCCCGCACAGCGCCCGCATCTGTCGCCCCGCTCCGCTCCGTGCACGACCGAAGGCCCCGCCCGCTGTGACCGAGCGCCCGATCGCTGCAACGCTGTAACCCCGCACCCAAGCGCCTGACCGAGGCCTCCACCGTGTCTGACCGAGGGAAACGACCGCACCAAGGCCGTGACCGACCCCCAAACGTTGCAACAGCCGTTCCCTAGTGTCTGACCGAAGGAGATCCCCGCACCGAAGCTGTACGACCGACGGCCACTTGTCGCAACCCCGGATCCGTCGCACCGCTTGCCTCCGTGGGCCCCCCAAGTTCTCCGGAGTTATTGTGGGTTCCCCAAAGGTCCCTAGGACTACTGTGGGCCCCACTTTGGTACGTTCTCTTCGACGACTTGCCGCGTACGACGTCGTCGCACGTCGTAGCCCGTCGTCGCACGTATTAGCTTTGGAATCTGGAATCGTCGCCCCGGGTTGATTGCTCTGAATTTCCAGCGAGGAATTTAATTGGAATCTGGACTTGGAGCGCGATCTTATTATTCCAACCCCCGGCGTCGCTACCCGACGCCGGTGTAGCTTTCGCGTCGTGTTGAGGTAACGTTTTGCACCCCTAGGACCCCCAACCCAATTGCATGCTAATAAAGACAAAAAAATCAGTATTTTAAAGTATTTTAAATGTTTTAGAAATCACTAATCAAGATTAATAAAACGGATGTAGGCCGGTGGACTCGTGCACGTAGGAATCGTGACTTTGGACTCGTTGGACGGTGTTTTCTTGACGTGATAGTTACAGGCAAGTGAAACTTGCCAACTCTTGTGTAGGGCCATGTTTTTAGGCCACTTACTTGCTTTTAGCGTAAAAGAGACTAGTCAGTGAAATGATAGCTGGCTAGACGCCTACTTGATCTAGTTTGACAACGAAACTAGATCCGTCACCTAAATGATCTAGCTTGACAACGAAGCTAGATCCAACCCCTTAAAATTGTTGTTCATGCATGCTAAACTGTCACGTTTACTTTCCTTACCTGTACGCTTTACTTTAACTGCCATGTCATGTCATCCATGCATTGAATGTTGCATTCGTAGCACACGCTACATACTTGTACTTGCTTGTCCCGGGCTAGGTGCACCCCTACGCCATACTTGTTTACACACTTCCTGGCTCGTGGTCCAGAAGCGAGCATTACCGTTCGGGGGTAAGGCCCTGGCTCGACACACGTGGAGGGGTAGGGATAAACGTTCGCTTGAGCTTAGGAGTTGGCCCGCGCAGCCACTCTAGCCAAAAGACGGAATCTCTGTGCACGAGGTGCTTACTTTTCTTGTCTTGTACTTGTCTTGTGAATGTCATGCCATGCTCGTACTTTACTTTACTTTACCCTACTTTTTGCACTCATTACTTTAAACTGCCATGTCATTGCATCATGCTAGAACTGCTAGGTTGCTTTACTTTCACCACCTTTCAGTTTCACTTGCACAAGTCTTCCAGACTTGCTGACATGTGCCCCTTGCTCTTTTGGGTGTCACATGTTAGACCCTGAGCCAGAGACAGTTGCTGAGGACGAGGTGTTTGCTGACGCTGAGCCCGAGCCTACGTTCGTTGAGGAGTTCGAGAACACCGGAGACCAGTCTTAGAGACTGATTTTGCTTGCTTTTGCTTTAGGTTGCTGTTAGATGTCGGTGCTTGCACCTTTTCTTTGTTTTCGTACTTTGTACTTTTGTTGGCCATGCTAGGCCTCTTTTTAGACTCTTTTATTTGTAGCCTGGTGGCTTTTCTGCGTTGTTGAGATTTATTATTATGGATATTCTGAGATGTTCTTTTTGTCTCTTTCGTTATTATTATCTTTGTTTCGTTTCGCGTTGCAAGGACCTGCAGTTTAAAGTGATTGACGCTTATCGGACTTGCGGCTTTGTAGCTTCAGGTCTGAGCGGACCTTCTCACGCTTCGCCTCCACGTTTTTGGGAAGCGGGGCGTGACAGGTTTTGTTGGTGGCCCATGCAGGTCCAGTCTTGCAATTGCGAACTAACGGAACAATGATAATAAACGGAATATCCATTAAATAAATTGCAACATCCAAGTCATTAAGCTTTGAGTCTAATTTGTTTGCTCGTTTTCCACGTCATTAGATGGCTGGACGACGACAGACCCGATCTGGCAGTGGGCCCAATCGTGCTGAGGTACCTGATAGAGAGCCCACCAATGCTGAGATCATGAGGATGATGCATCAGATGATGCAGGTACAGCAGGGCATGCTCCAGAACACTCAGAGTGCTCCTCGCCATGAGCCAGGAGCGAAGCAGTTTCGGGAGCTGGGCCCGACGTACTTCGATGGATCTGAAGGACCAATGGCTGCAGAGGAGTGGATCAGAAATACCGAGGATAATCTGAAGATGTCGAAGGTCAACCCGGCTGGATGGGTTGATCTGGCAAAGAGGCAGCTGAAGGATAATGCCCGGAACTGGTGGGATGCCGAGGAGGAGTTGTTGGTGAGCCCTATACCTTGGGCTACTTTCAAGTCTAGATTCGATGAGGAGTACTTTCCGAAGGCTGCTAGGAGGGAGATGTTGCAGCGCTTCATTGAGCTGAAGCAAGGGAGTCTGACGGTGGACCAGTACCACCAGGAATTTACTAGATTGAGCCGCTTCGCGCCAAAGATGGTAGAGGATGCTGAGGAGAAGGCTCAGAAGTTTCTGCAGGGTCTTTCTCTAGACTTGCAGAGTCTGGTGTCTACGTCGGACATGGAGTCGTATCAGAAGTTGCTGGTAGCTGCTCGGAGACAGGAGAAGATTGCAAAGCAGAAGAGAGGACTGATTTCTGGAGCTGGGAAGAGGCCTATGGAGCCGTCTAGGCCTGGGGTCAAGCCTACCCAGCCAGTGCAGTTCAAGAGGCCAGGTGGGCCTATTGTGAAGACTTGCCATTTCTGTGGCAAGACCGGGCATTTCAAGGATCAATGTAGGAAGATGTTGGGACAGTGCCTAGTTTGTGGAGATCCTACTCATGCTGTGAAGGACTGCCCGAGCTCTAAGATACCTTGGAAGGATCCTGTTGCCGCACAGCCGTTGCAACAGAGAGCACCTGCACCTGCAGGTCGTGGAGCGCCTCTTCCTCCGCAGAGGCAGGCCTTTCAGCAGGCCGTGCAGCCGAGGAGGCAGGCTTACCTGATGACGGCAGTGGAGGGCGAGACTGTGGGTGAGGTTATCGCAGGTAACTCCCGACCTAGTTGTTTCTGCCCTTAGATAGTCCTGATTTGTTAAATTATGCTTGCATATGATTGTTTGCAAATAGGGTTGACTGTTAGACTGGTAAATAGAGTCCTTGCTGGGAATCGATTTAATCGTCATAGAAGTTACCATAGTGGTCCTTATCTACCCCTGACCATATTAGAGTTCTAGAATTTCCTTTAGTCGTTCGTTTGGGTTCATCGATTATGGACCGAGCTGAGCGCATTCCATTATCACCTAGCTTCTTTAGAAAGACCAAGCGCTAAGTTCTTAAGCTTCAGTTGGGCGACCGTAGGAGTTTTCCCGTAGATCCTCCTGATTCATATCCTAAGCGTATGTATGTTTTGAATATCTGACTGTTTCCCTTGCCCCGATTCATGATATCGCCTCATGACTATCGTCATCAATTTTTGAAACTCTCCGTTGCAAAATTTTGAACCTTCTGCAAGCATTTTCTCTTTGATTTTCTTTTCCCCTAAGTTTTAAATTGTTCAAATTCTAATATGTATATATACTTATACTTCATGCTCCTCGTTGATTTAAATTCTTAAAATTTTGTCGAAATTTTTGGAAAATAGTTATAATGCTTTTTCAGCCTACACTTTCGCATCTATGAAAATACATTTTTCTTTCATATACTAATTTTATTCTAAACCGTACTTGCATTCAACTTGTAATTTCCCTTCTAATTTATGCCATTCATACACCTTCCAATCACATGGGATTTCAGATTTCAGCAAGTCAATTTTATGCTCACCGTTTTCCCTATTTTAGACTTTTGAAAAAAAAAAAAATTACCATTTCATAACCACTTTCTGATTTAGACCTCACACGAATTGATTTTAAAGCTTCACTATCAATTTTGATAATTTTACGACCAAGTTATTAATATTATCTTTCCACTTCCCCTACGAGCTTTTAGGAAAATTTCGAGACTAAATAGAATTTCAATTATTTTTATAGCTGTACCAGGTTCGTTGTGCTCGTATGCTAAGGACCTTGTGTAAATCAGTTTTTTTTTCATTTTTGCAAATCCTGGTTCCCTTGAAAAGCAGCTTCAATATTGATTATTTTAAAATTTTCCATGACCTAAAAGTTTTGAAGGCATTTAACATGAGTTTAAATTCTTCCGTTACTTGATTTCCTTCTTTGACTTTCGCAAACATTATATTAAATTACTGCCGTATAATATTTTCTAAACTACGCCTTCAATATTCGTGTAGATGATTTTACTTCCTCTTTTAATGATTCTTTAAAACCAATAGACCATTTTCTCTTATTATGAATATTCGACCCAAACCTATTTTGAAACAACACTTCTTATCGATCTCCAAATATTTCTTCCAAACGAGGATTTCAACTTTTGAAGTACGACGGTTTTCAAATTCCGCATATGTTGGCTTGAATGAGCGTACCCTCCATGGTATATTAATGGTTGCTTATTGAGTGTTATATATATTCGGAGTTATTCATGATGTGTGAAGTTGTTTGTATGTTAGTAGTTATAGTTTGGTGTGTGGGTAGCTATACCATACTAAGGATGCCTGTGAGATTTAGAGTAGAAGTACTTAAGAGGCTGTAGGTAATTAGGGGATACTTATAATGGTTGAAGCAATGTGCTGGTGAAACTATATGTAGGCTAGGTGTGATAATAATAATAGGTATAAGTATACGACGTATGTGAATGTATATATACACGTGTTAGTGGTATTAACGTTTGACTATCTAGTGCATATATAAGCACTTGAAATGAATAAACCTGGTTAAATTATTACATGGCTTGATTGGGGTAGTTACTAGAGCGACTAGTTATATTAGAAAGTCCGAGGACGGACTTTATTCTAAGGTGGGGAGGATGTAACGACCACTTTTCGTTGTGCGTTGTTCGTGCACGTGCTTTTGGCCGTACACGTGTTTATTTTAGACTTTATTTGATTGTGAACACTTTTGTGTGATATGCCGTTGCGAACGTCTCTGAGAGTATTAAATAGTGGCACTAATTTGGAACGACGTTTCTCGAGTCGTTTTTCCACAATTTGAACTCACTCGATGAGACGTGACGACTTTCACTTTTGACAGGAGACGTTTCTATTTTTAGTTTCGTCGTCCGACGTCGAATTTGAGATCCGTCTTCTTAGTTAGCTCACATTCGTCGCCACGATCACAACGATATTTATTTTATAATTTTTGGAGTTTATTTGACCACTTTTATAATTTTTACAAGTTTTATATTATTTTTAATAATTTATTTATAAAGTATTTTCGGCCAAATAAAATTTATTTGAGTTTTAAACGTTTTAAAGAATTTTTGAGCCAAATTCCAGCTCATTTGGACCAGGTCAAATCCTAGATTGGGTCGGAGAAGTTTAAAATCAAATTTCAAATCTTTTAGAATTCTAATCCTATTAGATTTAGCCCTAGACCAAGTCAACCCACCTATACTATATAAGCAACCCCTAGCAAGTCCTATTTTTCCAAAGAAATTAGCCCTAGCCTCTTCCAAACTCATTTTGGACGTTGCGACGAATCGTCGCAACGTTGCGACGTTCAGCCCCCGTACGACCGAGGAAAACAGCTCCGTTCGCCCGCTCAGACCGAGGCCCAACCCCGCAATCTCGCCGCTCCGCACCGCTGCCATCGACCCCCGTCCGTTCCCCCGCTTGACCGAGAGGAGCTCTCGGTCTGACCGAGGCCCCGCTCCGCACCGACCCCCGCACAGCGCCCGCATCTGTCGCCCCGCTCCGCTCCGTGCACGACCGAAGGCCCCGCCCGCTGTGACCGAGCGCCCGATCGCTGCAACGCTGCAACCCCGCACCCAAGCGCCTGACCGAGGCCTCCACCGTGTCTGACCGAGGGAAACGACCGCACCAAGGCCGTGACCGACCCCCAAACGTTGCAACAGCCGTTCCCTAGTGTCTGACCGAAGGAGATCCCCGCACCGAAGCTGTACGACCGACGGCCACTTGTCGCAACCCCGCATCCGTCGCACCGCTTGCCTCCGTGGGCCCCCCAAGTTCTCCGGAGTTATTGTGGGTTCCCCAAAGGTCCCTAGGACTACTGTGGGCCCCACTTTGGTACGTTCTCTTCGACGACTTGCCGCGTACGACGTCGTCGCACGTCGTAGCCCGTCGTCGCACGTATTAGCTTTGGAATCTGGAATCGTCGCCCCGGGTTGATTGCTCTGAATTTCCAGCGAGGAATTTAATTGGAATCTGGACTTGGAGCGCGATCTTATTATTCCAACCCCCGGCGTCGCTACCCGACGCCGGTGTAGCTTTCGAGTCGTGTTGAGGTAACGTTTTGCACCCCTAGGACCCCCAACCCAATTGCATGCTAATAAAGACAAAAAAATCAGTATTTTAAAGTATTTTAAATGTTTTAGAAATCACTAATCAAGATTAATAAAACGGATGTAGGCCGGTGGACTCGTGCACGTAGGAATCGTGACTTTGGACTCGTTGGACGGTGTTTTCTTGACGTGATAGTTACAGGCAAGTGAAACTTGCCAACTCTTGTGTAGGGCCATGTTTTTAGGCCACTTACTTGCTTTTAGCGTAAAAGAGACTAGTCAGTGAAATGATAGCTGGCTAGACGCCTACTTGATCTAGTTTGACAACGAAACTAGATCCGTCACCTAAATGATCTAGCTTGACAACGAAGCTAGATCCAACCCCTTAAAATTGTTGTTCATGCATGCTAAACTGTCACGTTTACTTTCCTTACCTGTACGCTTTACTTTAACTGCCATGTCATGTCATCCATGCATTGAATGTTGCATTCGTAGCACACGCTACATACTTGTACTTGCTTGTCCCGGGCTAGGTGCACCCCTACGCCATACTTGTTTACACACTTCCTGGCTCGTGGTCCAGAAGCGAGCATTACCGTTCGGGGGTAAGGCCCTGGCTCGACACACGTGGAGGGGTAGGGATAAATGTTCGCTTGAGCTTAGGAGTTGGCCCGCGCAGCCACTCTAGCCAAAAGACGGAATCTCTGTGCACGAGGTGCTTACTTTTCTTGTCTTGTACTTGTCTTGTGAATGTCATGCCATGCTCGTACTTTACTTTACTTTACCCTACTTGTTGCACTCATTACTTTAAACTGCCATGTCATTGCATCATGCTAGAACTGCTAGGTTGCTTTACTTTCACCACCTTTCAGTTTCACTTGCACAAGTCTTCCAGACTTGCTGACATGTGCCCCTTGCTCTTTTGGGTGTCACATGTTAGACCCTGAGCCAGAGACAGTTGCTGAGGACGAGGTGTTTGCTGACGCTGAGCCCGAGCCTACGTTCGTTGAGGAGTTCGAGAACACCGGAGACCAGTCTTAGAGACTGATTTTGCTTGCTTTTGCTTTAGGTTGCTGTTAGATGTCGGTGCTTGCACCTTTTCTTTGTTTTCGTACTTTGTACTTTTGTTGGCCATGCTAGGCCTCTTTTTAGACTCTTTTATTTGTAGCCTGGTGGCTTTTCTGCGTTGTTGAGATTTATTATTATGGATATTCTGAGATGTTCTTTTTGTCTCTTTCGTTATTATTATCTTTGTTTCGTTTCGCGTTGCAAGGACCTGCAGTTTAAAGTGATTGACGCTTATCGGACTTGCGGCTTTGTAGCTTCAAGTCTGAGCGGACCTTCTCACGCTTCGCCTCCACGTTTTTGGGAAGCGGGGCGTGACAGAGAGAAAAGAAAAAGTACCTCCCCCTTGCTTTAAGCACATGCGGACCTTCGTCGCGTCCTCGCTCCCAAGCACAATGGGAAGCGGGGCGTGACAGGTTTTAGTGGTGGCCCATGCAGGTCGTGCTGTGCAAAATACTCTAAAACAACATAGATAAGATTACAATCTGATTCTCAAGAACATCCTTCCTTGAATTTTATATCCTATCCTTATTCATTAGGAAAACCCAGTCTTAGTATTTTTAATCAGTTGACCCCAATAAGCTCACCCTTGATTTTGTAGCCACTTTCGACATTATGTTCTTAGGTTGACAACTATAGGATACCCTCGTAGAAGACCCACAATGTCCTTCCCTTCCCTGGTCATGTCTACATTTTCATATTCTATTTCCTTATTATTGATTCCCTTGGTTCCCATCGTGACATCTATGTCATCGCCATCTACTTCATGTTATTCATCTGAATCGTCCACATCCTTGCCTATCTTAAAACTCATTTGATTCTGTCGGACATTGCACCACCCGTTAGCCTTATTAAATTCCGAGGACGGAATTTTTATAAGGTGGGTAGGATGTAACGGCCTGTTTTTAGATGTATGTATTTCGTACGTACTAAATTTAGTATAGCGATTAACTTGAGTGATTAATATACGTTTTTGCTTAGTAGTAGTAGTATTATTATTATTATTATAGCTCGAGTATAACGATTGCGTTATTTATTTCCCCTAACCTGTGGTTGATGTTGGATGCAGGGGAGAAATCGTACTAATCGAATCGCACCTTAACTAAATTGATCTTTCGAATCAAATCTTAACCAAATGATGATCATATCTGATCCTAATATATATCAGAGATCCTAACCGAATGAAACTATCATATCTCATTTGACTCCTAATCTGGTCCTAATAAGGCTATTATCTTGATCAGAATCCAGATCAAATTCTTAACAATCTTGACTAAATACATTCCTAACGACCAAATCTAAAAGGTTCCAACAAAAATATATTTCTTTCCAATTTTAATTATTCTACTAAACTGATTTTCATATCCAATAACCAAACCTAAACGATTCTTCCAAATCATATCCTAAATAACTTAAATTATCTAAACTAATCTTCTTTAAAAAAAGAAACATATCATAGTGTGCCAACCAAAATTATCACCTTAATTTACATATTAAATAAATGGACTCTCTTAATCTATTATCTTATTTTGATATCTTAATCAAATTATTTTCCCTAACAATAAATCTAAACTTAATCACCAAATCAGATATCAAATCCTAATTAATTAGAACTACTCGCACGATCCTTACCCATCTGCTATCAGTTCGCCTGCACGTGGCCTCGTCCTTTCAACCCAATCCCCTGCTCATCGCAACGGATTCCCGCTTTCTCCACTCCTTCAAGCACGCAACCCACGTCCCTCCATCTCACTCCATTTCTCTTAATAACTAGACAACCCTGTTTCTTGTTGGAAGACAAAAAGAAAAGAATCAAACCCAAGCCATGCAGAGGACACCCCTTTCTATTATTTTGCTAACTCTCACGGAACCCCCAACCCAAAAGTAACCCCTCTCATTTCCAAACAACCCACAAACAGCAGGCTTTCTTCTTCTCCTCTACTACCCCTTCTTATTCTTCTCCTAAAGAAACTCAGCCAGCTCTTCACCACGAACCAAGCCCCTCAAACCGTCGACCTTCACCCTGCCTCTCCGCCCGGCGCTCCTCCTCTGGGCTTCGTCCGACCAGCCTCTTCCTCCCCTGTCTCCAACAGCAGTGACCCCCTATTCTGATCCCCGGTGACCTTTCGCCTCGTCCGATCACCGAACGCCCGCGCCTCCGTTTGCCTCCGCCCCGTACGCCCGAATCGCCGTTGCCTACATGCACACGTGAACCATCACAAAACAACAGTAAGTGTTTTCACATGAATCTTGTTATGTAATACATAAGCTGTGTGTAATAATAATATGTACTCTATTATAAATTATTGTTATGCATAATGAAATTGTTGGAATATGTTACAATATTAATTATAAGCTGTAAGTTATTATCAATACGTAGGTTGTCCCATATACAAGAACAGTGCCTTATAATTAACTGTGATCATGGGTTGTAAAGACGTTAGTTGCGGTACGCATGTTAATTAGGGGGCCTCCTATTTATACTAGCTACTGCTTAGTTATTTATGTATATGCATGTTAGTGTACTCAAAACTTTAGTTTACATGTTAAATGATATTTTGGGTTAGTTGGACGCTTTTAATTAATATCGTGCATCCAAATTCACAGTTATAACAGCCCCTCGTAACCACACTCCCACCATCGTCATCGCCTTCCCCTCTTCCCGTCGCCGACGACCAACTGCCCAGGCGCCTTACCCGAGCCTCGCCTCCACCCTTCGACCCCTCAAACAGGTCACCCTTCACCGCTCTCGAACCCCCCGTATGCCGCCAGCTCCCCTGCGCCTCAACTCCGACATCGACCTCGCACGTCCCTCTCCCCTGTTTCACTTCGCCTCTGCCCTACTCCGTCCGCCTCACCCCGAGAACAGCCGCGCAGCACTTGGGCGCCAACCTCTCCAGTCGCCTCACCGTCGCCATCCAAGTAGCCGCGCCACTCCACCTATCATCAAACACAACAGCAACATGGTGAACCCAATAACTGTGAGTCAATGCATATTAGGTTGATAATAAAAGGAAACAATATTACTTATATGTAGTTATGTTGGGTTTTATATTATAAATTGCAGTATGGTATTAATTATATGTTAGATGCAGGACACTCTAACTTATATATATTATAACTACTGTAATGATGTACGATATATTGGTTGTTCCTATATATACATGCTAGTATACATTAGACATTAGTCTAACTCTTTTAATTAATATCATGTATCCGACCTCACAGATATAACGTGCCACTCGTTACGCTCACCTAGGCCCTCAGAATCGTCAAATCAGGCAAGTGTACATCTTTACATATTTTATAATCGTTACAGCTAAATTATTTAAACTGGGATGTGTGATATGCAAGTGCACTTTTTACGTATCTTGAAACCGTTGCTTTTAATCGCTTTGACCTGAGCTACTCTAATATGCAAGTGTACAATTTACAGTTTTTAAATATCGTCACCTCATGAATCGCTAGTATTGCTCCATTCCACGTTGCACATTCTGCTTGCACACTATTGATTGAATGGTTATTGATGAAATGTGAATCATGGAAAATATTGACGGAACGAAATGCTTGAACTCGTGAAATCGTAAATTCGTGCGCCCAAGAGGCGAAATAGTGAATTCGTGATGTCATGTGAGTTGACAACTTCGTGCTCATGATACGACTAGGCCGGCTCGTGTTCCGGAAAACTTTTGGGTGGGGTTAGGGTTGAACGGCTACTAAGCGTATGTAGGGGTCATGTCTTCAAGAACACCATCTATACGGTGGGCTAGTATCAATCGCGATTATACCCCCGCGTGAAGAATGACTTACTCATCACGTCTTAAAGGCGGGAACCCTAGGAGTGAATAGAAACACGGACATGAAATTACAAATTGCCAAGTCATTACTTATTTCAACTTGCTTAGAACTGCCATGCCATGTTTACTGCTGTACACACTCACACTTGCCATGTCATTTGCTGTACACACCACGCCTGTCATGTTATTGTTGTACACACACTTACCATGCTTATTGCTGTACACACCCACTATTGCCATGCTTATTGCTATACGCACACACTTACCAGGCTTATTGCTGTACGCACACACTTGCCATGCTTATTGCTGTACACACACTTGCCATGCTTTAATTATTGTAAATTCTAATGTTGCGACTCATATTGCCATGAAATCTTTTCGAAAACCTTGTCGAGGGTCAACTTTCTTAACACTTTAAATCTTGCCGAGCGACCCTCGCTGACGTATATTTCTTGTCTTGTGAAATATACGTCAGGTATTAGACAGGTTTGCAGAGGAGCGAGTCTATATACTGAGCAGGTTGACCAGGAGTGCCTTGTCGCTGAGTTCCTTCGCCGAGGAGCGTTTTGCTTTCGCATTATCTTTGTACTTGTTGATTCTTCCAAAACTTGTATGGGCTTTATGACCCTCTCTCTTTACATTTCATACTTTGTTGTATCTATTCTGAGACTTGAGATTGTAAATAAAATTTATCTGTGTTCTTTGAGTCGCATGCAAGAACCTGCAGGATGTTATCACACAGACGCGTAATGTGCTTAAACCAAGGAGGAGAGAAAAGAAAAAGTACCTCCCCCTTGCTTTAAGCACATGCGGACCTTCGTCGCGTCCTCGCTCCCAAGCACAATGGGAAGCGGGGCGTGACAGGTCATCCACTACTCCCACCGGATACTTGACCGAACGGTCAGTAAGTTGTAATGGCATGCCGGTGGGCTCTAAGTTTCCCATCCCTATTCTCTTGTACAATGATAGGGGCATTAAGCTGACGCTCGCACCAAGGTCGACGAGCGCCCTCTGGATTTGCACTTCCCCAATAGAGCAAGGGATGGAGAAACTTCCGGGGTCCTTGAGCTTGGGCGGATTTGCGCGCTGAATGAGTGCGCTGCACTCCGCCGTTAACACGACCTTTTCTTTTCTAGATCCCAGTGTCACCAAGTCTTTCAAGAATTTTGCATAGGAGGGGATCGTCTCTATGGTTTCTAGGAAGGGGATTTGGAGGCTCAAATCTTTGACCATGGCAAAAAATTTGCCATACTTCTCGTCGATTTTTGCTTGGGCCAAACGTTGCGGAAAGGGCACAACGGGCTTGAATACCCTCAAATTCCCTTCTTCTTTCTTCTTCTCTTCTTCGGGGGGTCTCTCCGGAGCCACAATTTTTTGCGACGGGGCACCGTCGTCATTATCTTTCTCAATTAGCCGCTCAACGGCCAGTGGTGCTTCCGGTTGACTGGGTGGCACTCTAGTAAGAATTTGTGTCCCGCTTCTCAAAACGATGGCGGACACGTTTTCATGTTCGTGTGTGAGAGATAAGGTCCGATTTACCCCCCTTGGGTTCACCTCAGGCTATGGCGGTAGGAGATTCTGCGGTCTCTGAAGGTTCGCCACTTGCAACCCCAGCTGGGTTACCTGATCAGTGAGGACTCTTTGTCCCATCTCCAGCTTCAGATTGATCTTCTCCTTGTTGGCTATGTATTGAGTCAAGAGGGACTCAACCGGAGAAATGGCCCTCTGTTGGCCGTATTGCTGCTGGGTGGGCTGATGATTCCTAGGAGCATATTGTTGATACTGCTATGGTGGTTGTTGCTGATGAAATTGCTGCTACTGAAACTGCTGCTGGGGCCTAGCCGGCTGATATATCTGTTGTTATTGTTGAGCCGGTTGTTGGTAAGGTGCCCGGTAACTGAGGTTCGGATGATTCCGGTTGTTGGGAGAGTAGGCCGGGTTTGAGTTGGTTCATGGTGGAATGGCGCATTCCCCGTAAGATTGTAGAACAATGCGCTCGCCTGATCCAACGGTGGTGAGATGTCACCACCGTCGAACTCCCCAAAACTTCGGATTCTACTGCAGCAATCTGTTGTGAACCGGTGCCACCTGTACCTACCATCAATGCGGAGATCTGGGTTGACAGCAAGTCAAACTTGCTTGACAATTTGTCGACGTCTTCCACTCTATGGATGCCCCCAGACCTTGGTGTGGCTCTCTCGTCACACCATCGTTCATTGTTGGATGCCATATTTTCCAAAATTTGCCCGGCATCTTCTTCGCTTCTAGACATGAAGGACCCCCTGTCCGCGACGTCCATGGAAGATTTTAAATCGTCCCTCAACCCATTATAAAACAGATTTATGATCTGCCATTTGGGAAGCTCATGGTGGGGACATCTTCTCTGCAGCTCCTTGTATCTTGTCAAGCCTCATGCAAGGACTCGTGGATGGCCTGGGAGAAGGAGGAGATCTCGCTCCTCAGCTTCATGGTCTTCCCCGGGGGAAAGAACTTTGTCAGGAAAGCATTTGAGAGCTTCCCCCAGGTGTTGAATGTGTTCGGGTCCTTCCCCCTAAGCCACAGCTTGGCTTTATCTCTCAAGGAGAAGGGGAATAGCTTTAGTCAGATCGCCTCAGTTGTGACACCGTTAATCCGGAAGGTGTCACATTTCTCCAAGGAGTCTAGATGCTCGATTGGGCTCTCCATGGGTGCACCTGAAAACTGATCCTGCTGGATCCATGTCACCAAAGATGGCTTAAGCTCGAAGCTTTGATCCGTAATAACTGGAGGACAGATGGCGGAGGTGAACTCGACAGATGGCATCGAGTATTCTAGCATGGATTTGTGAGGCGGGGTGTTCTCCCCCATGGCTTCAGGATCCTCTCTTCTTCGCTTCTCGGCGGCCAAACGCCTAAAGTGGCGTTTATCTCTGGATCGACGGGGATCAAGTCGTCGAGACTTCTTGAACTCCTGCGCATGAAAAACAACAAACACCCGTGAAGCGACAAGTGGGAAAGAAACAGATAAGGTTAGAAATAAAAATAAAAATAGAAATAAGAATGAGAAAATAAAAAGGGAAAAGGAAGAATGCGAAAATTATCGCGAGGTAGGGATAAGAGCTAGACACTAGTGTTCATGAGATCCTAAAAGAACAAGCACGTTGCCTCCCCGGCAACGGCGCCATAAACTTGACCGGCGCCCCGGCTCAGCGCGAACGGGGGCGCGGAAATCTAAATATTTGTAACCGCAAGCGCACGGTGTTGTAGTGTGGCTTGGGGGTCGAACACAGGGAGGCGAGGATGTGCTTGTGTCAAAGAGGACCAAAATCAACCCGTGGGCGAGCTAGCCCAGATCGAATGATGGGTTGTCACAGTAAAGGAAAGCGAGGTATAAACAATATGAAAATAAAACCCGGGATTTTGGTTTCCTCCCCAACAAGTGACTCTCGCCGATACGGCCTACGGGTAGGATGGCGATCGGAATTAGGGTCTAATGGTGAGACATTGCCTCTAAAAGTGGTACCGTCATCCCATGTGCCCGATATTCCGGTCGGTGCCCAGGATGATACGCCGGACTTCCCGGGTTCGATCAGTGGGCACTCCCGTGTCCATTAACACTGATCAACTCCGGGAACACTAAGCTCGCAATGATAACTCCCAACGTCTCGTCCTGCCGCTCCCGCGCGCTAGGATTCGGCGTCTACGCTAAAGGCGTGAGCTATGGCTAGGGAGTCAACCGCCAAATTTATTCCCCCTTGGCCCGACGGTCAAAGGCGGTTTTTTTCCCGCCGATGGCAATAAAACACCCTGCGTAACCGATAGATTCCTAATCCCTATCGATTTCCTAACCCTATGGACGCATCGGGAAGAGCCCCCGAAGGGGTTTCCGCCAAAACCCCGGATTAGGGAACTACTCACAAATATTCATTAAAAAGCGATCTAAATGAAAATGAACCGTCAAAATCATCATCAGACAATAGGAATGCAAAGGTAGTAAAGCAATTAAGATAATACTAAAGTTTTACAAAGATCCGAAAACTTACAAAAACTGGGAAATTACAGCCGTCACAAAATGAAGAAAACAGTAAAAAAATAACCAACTCCCGAATCTGGGAAACCTAGGGTTCTATTTATAGACAACGACTTCACCCGATCGGTTGACAAGTCAACCGGTCGGGTGAGCCGCTTCACAAAATCACAGCGCAATGCGGGGGTTTCACCCGGTCAGTATGAACCGGTCGGTTGATACTTGGTGCGGTCGGTTGGATCTTGGTGCCGACCGGTTGGATCTTGGTGCGGACCGGGTGAGGAGACCGGTTGGAACTTCGAGTCTTGGCTGTTGAAATTCGGCTGCAGGTGAACCGATCGGGTGAAGGTCACCCGATCGGTTGGAAATCAGCTTCGAATTTCCAGAGACTTTGAGCTTCTGACCCGGTCGCTGAACCGACCGGGTGACTTCTCGTGAGCTCCAAGCTGCGTCCGAGTGGTGCACGCGTGCATCACCCGATCGGTTGGAGATGACCAACCGACCGGGTGAGGGGCTGAAAGATGCAATCTTCGTCGTTTGACCCCCTGGATCACGCGTGACTCCTCCCGTTGCTCCGGGGACACATGATATCATCGTTTTACGTCCCAAATGCCAGCAAACTCCTGCAAAACACGAAAAATACGGAAAAGTGAAAGAAAACAAGAAAACACAAGAAAACACGAGCAAACAAATAAAAGACGGCGGTAAATACGGAAAAACACGGAAGAAAACCCGCGTAAATATATGAAATATAAACGCACGTCACCCCACCAGCACCCTACCTGTTACTTTGGACCTCCTCGTTTTCCTTCCCACCTCACTAGGGTCCACAGTCCCTCTACCTGGACCACCATCACACGGCAGCAGCCGTATTCACTGAGAGCATCGTGACTTTTGTCCACACTTCGGTGTCTACGACGACTCTTTTTTCTGCTGTCGCTGCTGCCTCTACTTTCGCACCTGATCTCGGTTCGATCCCACTCCATTCTATATCAGCCGAGATCCCTGCTAGCTCACCCTTTCCAATATTTCAGGCTAGGACCAGTGGATCGCATTCACAGGGACGTCCTTCGAGAGTGGTGTCTAGCAGCTCCCGTCCTCCCCTCAGCTCTCACGTCTCTGACGCTCGCCTGATCACCGTGGAGACTGAGGTAGCGATACTTATGAGCGACTTTGACTCCTTCGCTACGATGGTTGCCACGCACCACAGGAGAGTCGACGATGAACTCACCACGATGATAGACATTCTGAGGACGAGGCACATACCCACCGTGATCCTCGCTCCCGCCCCTCCTCTTAGGCCAGACCCTGTCTCGTCCCGTGCACCACTCGCTGACCCTCACTCTCAGGCTCCTGCAGGGCCTGTCACCTCTACCCTCGAGTTGGTTGCCACACTAGCAGACACTTCAGTTGCCGACACAGATGTTCACACACTTGTCGACATTCCCATTGTCTCCCTTTTGTCTGAGCCTTCACCACCAGCTGACCCTCCGTCTGACACTTTAGTTGATACTTCTGATGTTGCCCCAACACCAGGTCCCCAGCATCACGACCCATCACCACCCCCAGAGGGTGGTGCCGCTATCTGATGCATTTATCACGTTTTTGCTCCAGTCCCTTCCTCCATTTTTTAGTGCACAGCTGTCTTTTCGGGGCCTTAGTCTTACACAGCTTGGGGGAGGACCCATTTTGCATTTTGCACTTCTCCATCATTTTGCATTTGTCCATATAGAATTTGCATCGTATCATATTTTACATTTTTTGCATCACTCTATGCATATGCATCAGCACTTTTTCTTTTATTTGCACTGTCTTATTTTCCCTTCACCTTTTCTATTTCTTATCTGCACACCCAGCCTTGCCTCCTTTCCCGACATACCAGCGTGTTCTCAGCAGTGAGGATACTGTTGTGTTTATCTTGGAGGATAAGCGCTATCGCCTTTTATTTTCATTTTTATTTTCTTTTATATTACGCCTTTTTACTTTTATTTTCCACCCATTTGTCCACCTTTCTCTTTTTCTCATTCAGCATCACGGTTTCCATATTTTACCATGCTTGCATGCATGCTTTTAATTTTTTTCACTTTCTCCGCCTTTCTTTCCCCCTCTTACTAGATTTGTTCCACATGATGATATCTCTTATAGACTTTAGTATGCTATTGCAATGCTTATTTCTCTCGCCATGCTAGTTAGAGTATTTCGGTCTTTTGCTACATGTATGCTTGCATATATATTCTTTTGCCGATTTCTCTATATGAATGCATGAAATAGATTGAAACTGAATGTATGCAGTAGTATCTAGTTTATGCTTGTTGGAAATGTACCAATCTTCATGAATCATTAGAACATTTGAAGTATCCGCATGTTGTCTTATTTCACTTCTTACTACCTGCCTGCTATGATTGTATGCTTTACCGCATGTCTTCATTATTTATCGAGATGAATGAAAATATCCATGCCTGCTAATGAGTTTAGTTAGAGTATTATCTTATTGAACCATTGTGCACATCTTATAAGTGAACCGAGTGTTATATCATTTCCTTCTCCACATATCTTTATAAATCTCTACATGTCATTTGGTTTCACCCCCTACAGCTACTTATACCGCATCCACCTCCCAAAAATCCAAAAAGAAAAGTTAGCCTTCAAAAAGCAAATAAATGAACCAAAATCAATATGTTTATTCTATAGCTTCCATCAAAAAAGACAAGACAAGAAAAAATCATTCCTTATATTCTATTTGCATGGAGCTACACATATACTTGGGAAAAAGCCAAAAATTCCATATTTCTATTCCTTAGATGCGACGCCTCGAGCTAAGCTTAGGGGGTGAACCATCTGACCATATGAGTGAATGTGACATTAGAGTGGAGTTGTGCACACTTGGGGGTGTTTGATAATGCTTAACCTTTATGAAAAACTGCTAGATATGGAGATTTTTCAGGAGTTAAGAGGAATATATGAATGTCATGATCCTTTCTATTCTCTTTTGCATGCCGGATTTGACTCTTATATGCTTCGATTATATCTACTGATTGAAAAGTGCATCACCAATATTTTTTATACTAGACTCTATGAATTACTGGATGTGGATATGAATTGGCTGCATGAATACTGAGAAATCCCTTTCGTTGATCTTAAATGCTTGCAAGTATTACATTAAGCGAAAGACATGAAATTCATATTAGCATGTGATTTATTTCGAAGCATCGTGATATGTAGCTCAGGCTTGAGATCTGACCGAATAATCTAGCACTCCCCTCCTTCTATTCCTTCTTCTATTTCTTATTTTTATCGCCCGGTGAGCCTAGTATTCATCTTCCTCGAGGACGAGTGAGAGGTAAGCTTGGGGATTTTGATGTGTCCATATTTTCCATGTTTATACGCATCATTTCATCTCATTTCATATTATATTCACCTCAGAAATCCATATTTTAATATATTAATGCGCTTCTAACGCCATATTCTAGTTTTTGCATAGATTCTGGATTTTCAGGGATTTTGGAGCGAATTGGAGCTGATTCAGGACATGGACACATCTAGCGTGTCCAGGACGTCATTGACAAGGCTCCATGGGAGTTCGCCGCAGTTTAGAAGAAGATCAGAGGAGAGGAGGAGGAACGAGCGAGAGAAATCAAGAAAAAAGCCCCCAGCCATTCAATTTCCCAGGTGACTCGGGTCGAGTAGATTACAGCTACTCGGCCGAGCTGACACGTGGATACATCAGGAAACGGATACGAGGTGACTCGACCGAGCAGCAAGGCCACACGACCCAAGTTGATACCCCCTGCTACTCGACCGAGTAGCCTGCATCAGAAACAAGCAAGCAACAGTGCGGCCAGCGAAGTGACTCGACCGAGCAGCCACCTGCTCGGTCGAGTAGCCGACGCGCCCAAGTAACATATGGGCCCAACTTTCCAGATTTCTGAAAATTATCTGTGAGGTCCCTACCCCTTGTATTAAAACAATTTTCCTTTAATATTTTAGACATTAAGTGTTTTATGACTTTTATTATTAAGATTTTTTGCGTGTAAGCTTGACAATTTGGATCTAGGTTTTGATATTGAGCAAAGACATAATTTTTATTGCGTTTTCTGGCTTGGAATCGATTGGATCTTATTTCTCTATGGCCTGCTATCGATCTACGTCACTTTTTGGTATGTATTCCTAACTTTTATATGTTTTTTATTTCTAAGATGAATTCCAACCTAAAAATCCAATCTTTATTTGTTTCCCCCACCATGTGTGAGTATTTCTATCTTAGGCTAACGGATTAGCCCTAGGATTTTATGAAAAAGTTGCGAAGCTAGGATTTTTAGGTTGCATTGGACATAAAAAGGGGAGTATTTTGGTTGATCTAGCAAAATCCCTAGGAGAACTCGTACTGAGATCGTGCCCATGGTCTGTGGAATCGATTAGCTTAAGGAGTATCTTATGGATTTAATTAGAGAGTTAGTTGATTCAACCGAGGCTGTGACCATGCCCGGCTCGTGCCTTGAGGGAATCCACCGATGAACTATACCACTAATTGACGGCTACCGCCATCATGTCAATAAGAGCCACGCGAGTGGTACGAGTTGAGAGTATTCGAATCACGAGAGTGGTGAGATTATTGTAGATCCTTAATGCACATACCGTATGCATATATCGCGTAAGCGGGGTGAATACGGTACGTTAGATTTATGAAGCCTTGACACATGAATTCACTTCCTATATTCTACAGTCCCCAATAAACCAATGCAACGTAGAAGTCCTAACCTACCATCAACCTCCTACGGTCCAAGCAGCGAGTCCTAATGCCCTAGTCCTTTTATATTCTTTAAACAACACCAACCAAACAATCACTCTAACTGATTACAGACTGCTACCTCTTTCTGAGATTTAGGAATAACCTGAGATTAATGCACCGCTACTTTCTCTGTGGGATCGATATCTTTTATAATATAACTTGACACCGTCCGCTTGCATTCGTGAGACCGGAACCGATACTTGGGAACCATTCAGTGCCTGACATTAGTGACACTACCAGGTGGCTTTTAGGTGTTAGTTCCAGGTGCATTGCCTGCTACCCACAAACCATCATTAAGACGGAGTAACACTCAGTCAAGCAAACGGCTCACTCTACCGTTAGGCTCCTGCTGATACTCAAGTAGGAGTTAATGAGACCGAGTAAATAGGCAGCCATTATCACCAATCTCGGAAAAGATCCTGCCCGAATCAATACGAGATGGTTACTCGTAATCGGACCAACACATATAAATATCTGAAAGGACATTGTTAAAAGGGTTCCAACTCCCAAGGTATGAGATCTAATACTCGGACTTTTCATACTCCAACTTATATTTCTTCTACAAACGAGCTTGCGACGTCAGATCTGAGACGAGCCTCCATGGGTTAATCTCAGCTGCTCCAAGCTCTCTCACTCTCTTAAGTTCCATTCTAACATAAGCATCAGAGGGGATTTGGGTTGGGACCCAAATCTGACCCCCCTGATGCTTCCTTGTGGTGAAGATCATCTAGTCTCGATCCTACATGAGGGTCGCTCCTAAGCTTCTCAACCTCGATCGATCGACATACGAACCGCTCGAGGTCGATCGAGCATTGCAAATAAACTACCATCCACCAACGAGCCTGGTTCTTCCAACCTAAGGTCCCACTCATCCGACTAACGAGGCTCCGACTCAGCCGGAAAGGATCCACGTCAGCATCTTAATTGTTTTGGTCATTTTTGGCCTTAACAGTTCGGCGTCGTCTGTGGGAAACATGATTTGACATCCCAGTCAACAAGACATCTCGACCATGTTGACTCACCCATCAACACCCTCCGATGATGCCTTGGTGCTTCCCAACATCAATTCCTTCAACATGATAATGGAAGGTCCTTCACACCCGGAGCTATCAACCTTATTCCAAAGTTCTTACGTCGAAAGGTTGATGACAATATCCGTGGGTAGTAATCGCTCCCGAGACTCTATACCTCCTTTATCCTTCTCAGATGAAGATCTAGAGGGTGTAGAACTGCCACATGATGATGTCGTCGTCATTGCTACCTCCATCAATAAGGTTAACGTAAAAAGATTGCTCATCAACATAGGGAGTTCGTGTGATGTGCTTTTCTTCACCACATTGAATAGAATGAGGATGTCTTCAATGGATTTGAGACCCTTCATGGGACCTCTTGTAGGGTTCCCCAGGCATACCGCCCCCGTAGCAGGCATTATCACCTGACCAGTGACCCTTAGCACATATCCGCGACAGATCACACGCCTTACCAACTTTATAGTGGCGAAGATCAACTTGGCATACAACAAAATCATTAGCAGACCGTTGCTCAATTCTATAGAAGCGGTGCTTTCAACCTTCCATCAAATGATCAAATTCCAAACTCCTAAGTGAGTTGGGAAGGCGAGAGAAAATCAGAAGCAAGCACGGTCGTGTTACACTCTGTCCATTGCTTTGAGAAGGGTGGGGCAGATAGATTCAATCGACCCCAAGGGCAAGGATCAACGACCCACTGTAGTCGAAGAGACAAAGAACATCAGGATCTCTGATGAAGAAGGGAGGACCGTCTCCATCGGGTCGATGCTCCATTTCAACCTTAGGGAGCAGTTGATCAATCTCCTAAGAGAGCATGCAGACATTTTTGTCTGGTCCCTGAAGGATATGCCAGGCATCGACCCATAGGTAATATCCCACAAACTGGAAGTCGACCCGACTTCCAAAACTATGAAGCAAAAGAAGATGAACATGGGGGGCAAAAAGATGAAGGCCGCAATCGAGTAAGTGGATCGGCTTTTGGGGGCGGGCTTCATTCAAAAGGTCAAATACCCCGATTGGCTCTTAAATGTCGTGATGGTGAAGAAGGTGAACGTCAAATGGTAAATGTGCGTCGACTTCACCGATCTCAACAAAGCTTGTCCAAAATAGAGTTACCCCTGCCCTGGATCGACTATCTGGTCAACAATGCATCGGGCTATGAACTCCTTAGCTTCATGTATGCTTTCTCAGGAAACAAAAAGATCCAAATGGCATAAGAAGACGAAGAAAAAACTTCTTTCATCACAAATCGAGGTATTTTATGTTATACAAAGATGTAATCTGGTTTAAACAATAACGGGGCCACGTACCATCGTATGATTAACGAAGTCTTCGAGGCTCAAATTGCGCGAAATCTGGAGGTCTACGTTGATGACATGTTAGTCAAGTCGAAGAAGCCGGCGGACCACATTGCAGATCTCTGAGAGACATTTGCACAAATCTGCCGCTATAACCCTCGGCTGAACCATGCCAAGTGTATTTTTGGGGTCCGATCGAGAAAGTTCCTCAGTTTTATGATGACGACCAGAGGGATAGATGCAAACCCCGACAAAATAGCAGCGATCGTGGCGATGAAGGAGCCCTCAACCATTAGAGAACCTCAGAGACTGAATAGGAGAATAGAGGATTTGGGTCGGTTCTTGTCTAAGTCGGTCGAGAGATCATTTCCTTTCTTCAAAGTATTGAGAAAGGCGATAGCATCCACCGGGAATGGTAAGAGGGTCGTCGAATGGGTCACAGATTGCAAGAAAGCTTTCTCTGAACTAAAAGAGTACCTCCACAGCCCACCGCTCCTGACCAAACCAGATAAGGATGACCAACTCATCATTTATCTGGCCGCTACCATGGATGCCGTAAGCTCTGCTCTCGTCAAGGAAGACTCGGGAGTGCAACGAGTTATCTACTACGTCAGCCATGTCCTTTGGGGTGCAGAAGTAGCGTACTCAAGAATAGAGAAAATGGCGTTTGCACTGATCCAATCCGCGAGGAGGCTACGACCATACTTCCAAGCACACACCATCTTCGTCCTCACCAACACTCCCGTGGAACAGACCCTGAAGAGGCTGGATCGTTCGGGGAGAATGACAAAGTGGGAAGTCGAGCTGAATGAATTTGACATCCAGTATAAGCTGAGGACTACCATCAAAGGGCAAGCTCTAGCCGACTTCATCGTCGTACTCACTTATGACAACAACCTGCCAGAAGTGGTACATGTTACTAACATACGACCCAATGCTACCTCTTCTCCCTCGACAGGTCTCAATTCATCAACCGAACTCCTCCTTATGAATCTCAGCGGCTCTCTTAGACTCGACAGCGTTGGCCCAAAGCTCAGCTACCTCCGCTTTGCAGGCCTTCGCTAACTTCTCCGAGTCGAAATCCTTGGCTTGAAGCTTGATTGCTTTCCTTTTCGAAGCTTCAAGGTCTGCATGGAGCTGAGACCTTTTCCTCCTCCATTGAATCTCAGTAGATTTTCTGAGATCAGACATGAACGAGAGGCTAGTTTTGGCCTCCGCGGCTTCCCACTCGGCCTCGGCCTTGGTCGCAAGACCTTTCCCCAAATCCTCTTCCACCTTCCTCATATGGGCTTCGAGCTCGGAGGCCTTGCGCTTAGTAGCCTCCACCCGTCGTCCTCCCTTAATTACGTCAACAGCATGGCCGTACATTACGGTGCCAAGGATGGACATATGCAGAAAGCATTAGTCAGAAACGACCATATTGCAAGTCAATAGACAAATGGTGAACGACTTACCTGATATCCGTAGCCCATGAAGAAGTTGGCCACCCTTTCGATGTCTAACCCTTGAAGGAGATCCAAATCCCAAGGGAGAATGGAGTTCTCCACCAATCGAGCAGTCGTCCCAAAGTCTGACAGGGCCGACTCTTCCTTCTCAATAATGAAGGTAGGCTGATGAGGTTTGCCTTGAACATGTCCTGAGAAATGAGAAGAGAGCTGGTTGAGCAGCAGAACTCGATCGAACTCCGAGGGGTTCGGGCCGACCAAGGGCGCAAGTGATTCGATACCGCCCCATGGCCATTTGTCTAAAAGAGGAGCCATGGGGGTCTCAATCGTCCTCTGAGAATCGAGAGGGGCTGCCTCCTGACCTTTTGCCATTGGTGAAAGCGAAGGGTTTGTCTCCTCGACCCGCCTTCTTTTTTCCGAGGTATCCCCCTTATATGAGTACGAACCCGACTTCTTGCTGATAGTTTCAGTGGGCTCAAGAACCACAACGGTGTCAGCATCTTTGCCCACCAGTGGCTCCGAAACAATGATGGAGGAAATGGGTGGAATAGAGCAAGCGATAGCTCGATTCGGGGCCTCCCTTGATGAGGCACGGGAAGATGACCTTGAGGTCAGCATAACCTCACTTCCCTCGGAGCAAGAGCTCTGACTGATGGGAAGGGGACACCAAGCGCTTGAACCCTTAGTGATTCTTTTCTTCTTGCGTTGATCTCTCCAAACGTGACCCAGTCTAGGGTCCATGTTTTTGTGAGCTACGCTAGTCCTATCTACAAACAATGAATATAATTATCTTGAGTGGCTACGATAAAGACACAAAAGCGGTATACATTACCCGGAATCCATAAAACGGTCTTTAGTCTATGGCCATCCAACAGATACAAAGTCGACCTCTCTCGCCACTGTCGACTCAGAAGGAGTTTGGCTGCCTCGACCTCACCAGGTGTTAACCTGGCCTCGACCTCTTCCAGTGCTAACTTGGACTCTTCAGCGTGGTCAGGGCTCCATTGAGCATCGATCCTAAGTTAGGGAGAACGAGAAACACGAAAGTGTTTTTCCAACCAGGATCAGAAAGCGGGAGATCGTATATGAGCGTCTTTGTCGGGCGAGTGACGATGTGATACCACACTTTGCAACGATAAACTATTATTCGAAAAAAATACTTAAACAGCCAAATGGATGGTCGAACCCCACAAAGCTCACAAAGCACGATGAAACAGACTAGTGGAGGAATGGCTTGAGGTGCAACTTGACAAAGAGAAAGCCCTGAAGAGCATATGACATCTATGATGAAGGGGTGAAGAGGAAAGTGAAACACAAGACAAAATGATTTGGGGTACACTCCAACCTCACTCTTCCGAGAAAAGAAAACTCTCTCGTCCAAACTGGGCAACCTAACCCTAAAAGGAGGACAGAGACAACCCAACCAAGCCTTAGCAACCAGATCATGGGAAAACTCGGGCACCATCTCCAAAATCACTTGGGGGACCTCTGAGCCTGGATCCCTCAGGCGAATGGGAGGCGCTGGTTCTAGGTGAACCCCTTTTTCCTTTACCAGGAACGTCGTCCCGTTGAGGAGGTCGAAGGCACGACACAAGCTCTTCATAGGACGGCTCCTGAATCCGTACTGGTTGAAACATGCCTATATTGATCTAAAGGGGAATCAAGATCACTTAGAAAAGATACATTATCAAGATCAAGCAAACTCCAAAGGAAGCAACGAAGGAGTCAAGCTTTCAAAATGAAAATGGAGGTAGAGCAAGAAAGTCTTTTTCTTCTCATCCTTTTCTTTTATACGAAGGGGCTCAACCAACTGATGGCCTATGAGTGACACGTGTCTGAGACCATCCTTAAGGAGCGACGAGGATTGATTTAGAAGCGAACGGTTTTTGGCTGCACAAATCAAATCAACAATTTCGAAGACTATGCGTATTTAATGAGAATACACATCATGCGGTCTCAGTCAGCGAGGTTACCTGAGACCCGAATGATGGGGGCCATTCACGAATTGGAGTCTAGAAATGCGTCCCATTTAGAGCCTGCTACCCTCAAATTGTCATTAAGATGGAGTAACACTCAATCAAGCGAACGACTCGCTCGACCGTTAGGCTCCTGCTGATGCTCAAGGAGTTAATGAGACCAAGTAAATAGGTAGCCGTTATCACCAATCCCAGAGAAGATCACGCCCGAATCAATGAGGGATGGCTACTCACAATCAACGGATCAACGCAAATAAATACCTAAAAGGACAATCGTAAAGGGTTCCAATTCCCAATGTACGAGATCTAATACTCAGACTTTTCATACTCCAACTTATATTTCTTCTACAAAAGAGCTTGCGAAATCAGATTTGAGACGAGCCTCTGTGGGTTGATTTCAGCTGCTTCAAACTCTCTCCCTCTCTTAAGTTCCATTCTAACTTAAGCATCGGAGGGGATTTGGGTCGGGACCCAAATCCGACCCTCTGAAGCTTCCTTGTAGTGCAGATCATCGAGTCTCGATCCTACATGAGGGTCGCTCCTAAGCTTCTCAACCTCGATCGATCGACATACAAACCGCTCCAGGGTCGATAGAGCATCTCAAATCAACTACCATCCACCACCAACCCTGGTTCTTCCAACATAGGGTCCCACTCATCCGACTGACGAGGCTCCGACTCAGCAGGAAAGGATCCACGTCAGCATCTTACTTTTTTGGTCAATTTTGGCCTTAACACTTTAAATCTATGTGAATATGAATTTCATCTAAGAATTTTCTTTTATCAAATAAAAAGAGATATACATTCAATAAGCTCATTTTTAAAAAAATTTCTTTTCCATTTTTTTTTCATCTTTTTCATAAGAATCTAAACATGCTAAGCAAAAGAAGTATAAACTCAAAAGAATCCGCCTAAAAGAAATATAAAAATGAATCACACCACAAAAACATAATCCTATGAAGGTAATTAATACTTTAAATCAAGCAAGAAATCATACCTTCACATCGTCAACTTGATCAAGGAACTTCATTTAATTTGACATTGAAATCCAAGTTTCTCGCCCAACCATCTTTCCTTCTAACTTGGAAGATGAGATGTGTGGCCTATTCACAAACATAGGTCCACCATCGTTCTTGAATGCGCACTTAGGAACCCAAACCTGCTTGAACTTTAAGTGCGTGTTCCTATTCCAACAATGATTAAAAGTTGTTGGATCCTGTGAATGGCAAACAATACTAGAAGGTGGGGTTGAATAGTGTTGTTCTAAAAAAACTTTCACAAATGAATAATACAAAATAACTTCCCTTCCAATGTTGCCTAATGAACCAAATAGAGTGATCTACGCTTAGTCCTTAATCAACACGGTTGATCTCCAAATAATGACAAGATAGTATATAAACAATACAGATCAAAAGAGTACTGATAACCGAGTAGATCTCACAGCGAAATGAAATATAAACTTGCAATAACAATTTTAATTAGCAAGAATAATTTAACAAGTGATTGCAAATGACATAAATTTAAACAGTAAATAAGTTAGATAAAATTAAATACAAATCACAAACACACAGATTTTTATACTGGTTCCCCACAACCTGGGTACGTCTAGTCCCCGAAACTCTTGTCGGGCTTTAATCCATTATTATCGGTAAATAGTACAAACCACCTCCTGCCAAGAGGATTTACAACCATCATGCCTACAACAAGGATTTTTCCTTGCCTCACAAGCCGAGGACTTTTCCTTGCCTCACAATCTGAGGATTATCACAAACTCGTTGCCTATACCAAGGATTTCCAACACCCTTATCTCCAAGGGGCTCAAAGTAAGATTAGATCCAATAAACCACAATGAATTAGTGTTGATTGGTTTTTATACCCACAAAACCTATAGCCAAGTAAGAATATTACGATTAGTGCTCTACGTGGCTTATACGAAATTCTCCTTTGATCACACAAAGAGTATTGAATTAATCCATTGTGATCAAGAAGAGATGTTTTCAAAAATCCTTTAAGAGAATTTAAAAACAAAGTAGAAGGATTTTGAAAGACGAATAAACAATAGACAAAATTTATTGATCTTAAAAAGATATAGAAATGAAAGCAATAAGATCAGCGATTTTGAAAACTGCTTGGCTACGAACACCTTTGAGATCGATGAGAACTTGAGAATTTTGAGAGAGTGTTAGCTTTGGCTCAAGAATGAAAATTTATGAGGAAAAAGATCTCAAGGCTTTTCTATTTATAGAGCCAAAAGAGAATTCAAAAAATTTCAAATGAAGTTTGACTTTAGACCAAAAATCAAGATAGGAATAAATGGGGGAGGAAATCAAGGAATTCGGTCTAGCACAGCTGGTAATCGACTCCCAGAGGATGTAGTTAACTCCCAGAGAGTTTTTAGGAAAAACTCTGTTACACTGGTAGTCGACTCCCTAACTTTGGTAGTCGACTCCCAGAGTACAAATTTCAGGGAGAATGCAGAAATCAGGGTAGTGAACTACTGGGTGTTTGTAGTTGACTACAAGTTTTAAACTAGCTTCTATGGAAAATATGCTCGCAAATAAGTTTAAAACAAGTTTAAAAACGTTTTAGAAAAAACATTGTGTGTGTGTGTGCATATTCTTCTTGGCTTTGACATAATCCTTAGAAAACGAAAAAGCAACTCTTAGACACTATGAAGACTTTCAAGCCATGCTTGAGCTTGATCTTGTTGCATATGATACACTTGAATTTGAGCTCCACATTAGCTTGAGCATGACCAGATTCTTTGAGTTTCATTTTTAAGCTCTTGTGCTTAAACTGAAGCTTTAGAATGTAGACGTGGAATGTAAGCTAAGCCCATCTTCATCTTCTTTGTGTGTAGTTGAAGTTCTTCTTCTCGGAGTATGCTTCGAGCTTCACTTAGCTTATTTGCACAACCTACACATCTTAAATATTATGATTAGTACATTAACAACATTTGGTGTGATCATCATCAAAACCACTTTGGGGTGGGCCTAGATTTCCCAACACTCTCCCCCTTTTTGATGATGACACCCAAATGAAAAATATATTATTAATAGGATTATAAAAACAATGAGTTAGTGTACTTACTCCCCCTGCTTAGATGTGGTTATTATTCATTCATGTTTTTGCTTGCTTGTTACTTTTTCTCCCCTTGTCATCATAAAAAATATATAGTATACATACCAAGTGAAAAACAATATTTACATAGGCTCCCCCTTAAAGTTTGCATCATTGAAGTTGGGTCTCCCCTTTAATTCATGCAACTTGAGTTTCATTGGAAGCTCCTCTACTAATCCCTTATAATTTTGGTACCTGAAAATCAAACATATAATTTTGGTACTCTTTCTTTTTGGGTCCGTATGATTAGTAATACATAATAATATAATTATCAACCAAGAGGGAACCAAACCCAGTTGGGTTGAGATTTCCAATAAATAAATCTATAATCTCTACAAAAATGAACATTGTTCATAAAACTAGAAATGTAATTGTCTTTTATTTGGACGGTTCCAATTTTGTGAATCCAAACGTTGACAATCCATTTTTAGTTTTAGGAACTTTAGCTTGATGATGAGAATTCCTAGCATTTTGATTAGTCACATTATAACCTAAGCCATGTTTGCTAGTTGATGGTTTTTGTGAGCTAATCAAGCTATCAATTTTTCTTTACCCTTATTGAATTTAGCTACATTATTAACCAAGTCTGCATGTTTTGCCTTTATAGCAGTCATGTTCTTTTCTAAGTCCCTAAACCTATTTCTTATGTCTTTTAGTTCTACATTGAGCAACATATTCTTTTCAATTAAATCCTTTTTGTTGCTAATAAATTTTAGGTTCTCTTTCCTAATGTTTTCTAGCTCTTGATTAGTAGAATTGGAACCACAAGATTTATGCATCTTTTTTAGAGTTAAAAGCTCTTTTAGTTGGACCTCACATAACGCGTAAATTTTAAGAAATTCCACATCATAATCAAGTTTCTCATCATCACTACTATTGCTATCACTAGAGTTAGGGTAGGAGTTTACATTGGGGTCTCCTCGTGCCATGAAGCACATATAGGACTTCTCATTCATTTTGCTTGCTTCTCCTTCATCTTCAGATGATGATTAGCTATAGGAATCATCTTCATCATCGCTTTTATCCCAAGCCACAAATGCTTTCTGTTTGGCCTTTTCCCATTGTATGACTTCGTTCTATTTTCTCTGTTTTTCTTTAGAGGACACTCCTTCTTCATGTGACCTGGCCTATTACATTCATAACAAATAACATCATTAGTGGAATTGAACTTACGGTTGTAGGACTTACGTGCATTTAGGATTTTCTTGAATCCTTTGGAGATGAGTGCCATTTGTTTCTCCATCTCATCAATGACTTCATCATCAGACTCCTCCATATCCGATGTGGCTTTGCATGCACGGTTCTTCTTCTTTTCACCGTGTTCCTTGGTCCTTCTCTCTTGCAATTGGAGTTCATACGCCATTAGATTGTCTATGCGCTCCTCCAAGGTTAGCTTTGAAGTGTTGTTGCCTTCTTCAATTGCCGAAGCTTTGGATTTCCATTCGGGTGTGAGGGATCTAATGATCTTGCATACGTGATCCTCTTATGTGTACTTCTTTACCAATCCTGCAAGTGTGTTGACGATCTCCGTAAATCTCGTGTTCATCTCCGTTATGTTCTCACCTTTCTCAATCATAAATTGTTTATACCTACGAACATAGAGAGAAGACTTCGATGATTTAACGTTTTGGTTACCTTCATACGTTACCTCAAGGATTTTCCATATTTGGTGTGTGGAGGTAGCCATGGAGATGCGGTTGTACTCCGTTGTGTCAAGGCCACAATATAGAATGGACATCGCCTTGGCATTTAGAGACACTTTGTTCGTCGCCTACTTGGTCCACTTTTCTTCCTCAAGTGTGGGTGCTTCATAAGGGTTCTCCACCATTTTCCATAGCTCATAGGAAATAGAGAGAAGGTACATTTTCATCAGATTCTTCCAAGATCCATAATTTGATCCGTTGAGAAGTGGTGGTCGGTTGCTTGATTGATCTTCGGGGAAACAACCGGTTGACGACATCTATAATCTCCCTCCGATACCAAGTGTTGGATCCTGTGGATGACAAACAAAACTAGAAGGGGGTTTGAATAGTGTTGTTTAAAAAACATTTCCTAAATTAATAACACAAAAATAACTTCCCTTCCAATGTTGCCTAAGAAACCAAGTAGAGTGATCTACGCTTGTTCCTTAATAACCACGATTGATCTCCAAATAAAGACAAGATAGTATATAAAAAATTAAGATCAAAAGAGTAATGATAACATAATAGATCTCACAGCGGAATGAAATTTAGACTTGCAATAACAATTTTAATTAGCAAGAATAATTTAACAAGTGATTGCCAATGACATAAATTTAAACAATAAATAAGTTAGAGAAAATTAAATGCAAATCACAAAGACACAGATTTTTATCATGGTTTCCCATAACCTGGGTACGTCCAGTCCCCGAAACTCTTGTCGGGCTTTAATCCACTATTATCGGTAAATAGTACAAACCACCTCCCGCCAAGAGGATTTACAACCACCTTGCCTTCAACAAGGATTTTCCCTTGCCGCACAAGCCGAGGAATTTTCCTTGCCTCACAATCCGAGGAATTTCACAAACACCTTGCCTATAACAAGGATTTCCAACACCCTTATCTCCAAGGGGCTCAAGTAAGATTAGATCCAATACACCATAATGAATTACTGGAGATTGGTTTTTATAGACACAAAACCTATAGCCAAGTAAGAATATTGCAATTAGTGCTCTAAGTGGCTTATACAAAGAGTATTGAATTAATCCGTTGTGATCAAGAAGAGATGTTTTCAAAAATCCTTTAAGAGAATTTAAAATCAAAGTAGAAGGATTTTCAAAGAAGAATTAACAATAGCCAAAAATTATTGATCTTAAAAAGATATAGAAATGAAAACAATAAGATCAGCGATTTTGAAAACTACTTGGCTACGAACACCTTTGAGATCGATGAGAACGTTGAGAATTTTTGAGAGAGTATTAGCTTTGGCTCAAGAATGAAAATTGGTGAGGAAAAAGATCTCAAGGCTTCTCTATTTATAGAGCCAAAAGAGAATTCAAAAAATTTCAAATGAAGTTTGACTTTAGCCCAAAAATCAAGATAGGAATAAATGGGGGAGGAAATCGAGGAATTCTGGTCGAGCACAACTGGTAATCGATTCACAGAGGAGGTAGTCGACTCCCGGAGAGTTTTCAGGAAAAATTCTGTTACACTGGTAGTCGACTCCCTAACTTTGGTAGTCGACTCCCAGAGTACAAATTTCAGGGAGAAGGCAGAAATCAGGGTAGTGAACTACTGGGTGTTTTAAGTTGACTGCAAGTTTAAAACTTAGCTTCTATGGAAAATATGCTCTCAAATAAGTTTAAAACAAGTTTAAAAACTTTTTAGAAAAACATTTTTTGTGTGTGTGCATATTCTTCTTGGCTTTGACATAATCCTAAGAAAACGAAAAAGCAACTCATACACTAGACACTACGAAGACTTTGAAGCCATGCTTGAGCTTGATCTTGTTGCATATGCTACGCTTGAATTTGAGCTCCACTTTAGCTTGAGCTTGAGCACATTCTTTGAGTTTCATCTTTGAGCTTCTCTTGTGCTTAAACTGAAGCTTTAGAATGTAGACGTGGAATGTGAGCTAAGTCCATCTTCATCTTCTACATGTGTAGTTGAATTTCTTCTTCTCAGAGAATGCTTTGAGCTTCACTTAGCTTATTTGTACAACCTACACATCTTAAATAATATGATTAGTACATTAACAACATTTGGTATGATCATCATCAAAACCACTTTGGGGTGGGACTAGATTTCCCAACAAAAGTGTGTCCATATTTTCCACAACACAAGCATCTTGCCACAACACTTTTACCTTTGTTAAAAACATTAGTCTTTTGCACATATTTCACTTTAGAAATATTCAAATTTCATGCATAAAATTATTTCCTTTAGCAACAGTCAAGTTCTTATGCACAACATCATTAAATCCAAGTCATTTTCTATTGTTTGCATACACTTAATTATTCAATAACATATTCAATGATTTTTCACTTATAGCAAACGTTTTCATGCAATTTTCCAATTCATGAACATTGGATTTAAAACAAAGATTCTCATCAACAAGTATTAAACAACGCAAGATAAAGATATCATCTTTCTTTCTCAATTCAACATTCAAAGCATCAACATTAACTTTAAGGTCACCTCTTTTAATTTTAATGTCATGCAATTCTTTTTCAGATTTAAACAATTATGACAATCAAGTTTCGTTTCAATCAATTGTTCTTCTAAAGCTAAGTAGTTTTGACATTCTTTATTAAGCAATGAACTTGTTTCATAACTAAGTTTCTTAGGTTTAGCAACTAACCTTTCAATTCCATGAGATAAGAAATTATTCTCTTTAAGCATGGCATCACACGTCCTGACTAAATCACCATAAGACGGTTGAGTTACCTCATCGTTAGATCCTTCTCCACTTGAATCATTGTATGCCATCAAACATAGATCAGCTACATGGTTTTGATTATCCTCCTGTCGTCATCCCATGTAGACACCATAGCTTTCTTCTCTTCCTTTTCTTTGCCTTTGCCAACAATGGACAATTCACTTTTATGTGTCCAGATTTCCTGCAATTATGGCAAATAAGTTCCTTATTAGAGCTAGGAGTTTCTTTAGACATAGAAGAGACACTTTTATTTAAAAGAACTTTTCTTCCCTTTTGATTCTTCTTATGGCGTAGCCTCTTTCAATCACTTAAGGCATGATTCTCGAAAGGTTGCTCGCTTCCATATGTCATCTCTAAGGACCTTCATATTTCCTGCACAGACAAGCAATGAGAAGTAGAATCAAATACGTGTACATTTAAGCCACAATCTAAAATATTCATTGCTTGAGCATTTATAACACTAATTTCTTTTCATCTAAACACCAATTATTTTTAGGCTTATAAATTTCAATATAACCATCTTCAATGATATACCAAGTATCGAAATCAACAGAAAGAATATAAACTTTCATCATTGCCTTCCAATAATCAAAATAATGTCCAAAAAATATAGGAAGCCTATTATAACCATCGGTGACATCATGCAAAATAGTCATGACTGTGTGTTCTTACAATCCTTAACAGAGATTAAAAATTCAAACTTGGCTCTGATACCACTTTTTAGGATCGATAAGACATTATAAAGGGGGGTGAATAGGGTGAATGCGGAATTAAAAGTATTTAACGATGCAAGCATGTTCAATTATATGATTTACAGAAATAACCACATGTAGTCAAAAGATAAGCAGAAAATAGCAGACAAACAATCACAGATAACACCAAGATTTACCCTGGTTCGGTCAACCTTGACCTACTCCAGCAAACCCCAAGATCTACTCTTCGATTAATCGGTTTCTCCACGCCTACAAGACATTATAAACTCGCAACTCCCTTTGCTCCATGCCCAATAGCTCTCTAGACTCACAACTCCCTTTGCTAAACTAAACTAACCAAACAAGCTAGACAATGTCTCGATCATATCCCATGCATCGAGAATCCCCCAAACTACAACAAGTATCTTGCACAAAAAGTTTGTAAAAATGAGATGTAATAAGCAACTCTCAAAAGATATATGAGTTTAGAAAGATCAGATTGAGATGTCACGATGTGTTGAGTATTGGACTCCCTGGATTTGGTTTTGGATGATGAAAAAATATAAATATATCGTGAACTAACTCTTTGTGAGCGCAGTTATGGAGATCGTCGTCAAATTCATATGAACATCTAAAGCGACGTCTCGAGAGTTCTCAAAGCGCGTGATCGTATGCCTAAAGCTTCGTTGAAGCTTTTGGACCTTTATTGAAGTCATGAAGATTCGATCGAAGCTTTCAAAGACGGTTCGTCAAGTTTTCTTTATAGTCATCTAGCTTCGTTTCGTAGAATGTTAAGCCTTGAGTAGGTCTTATGTTTTAATCTTCATAACGCTCATATCTTAGAGCTAGGATCTTAGTAGAAGTCCATACGAACTTTCCCGAAGCTTCGCGCTTCGATTCGCGACATCTTGTACATGTTAGTTGGTTCAAGAAGAATAACCAACTTACTAGATGGTGATCTAGTCGGTCGGCAAAGCTTCTTAGACCGACTAGTTTGTATTCTCAATTCTAAGCTCGTTACTGTTTACAGTTAGTCAATCTACGTTGACTCACCGACCGACTAGTTGGTGAACTAATCGGTCAGTGATGCTTCTTAGACAGACTAGTTGAGCTTTCCCTATACATGCCAAGTTATTGTTTATCGTTAGTCGGTCTATGAACATTTGGCGACCGACTAGTTGATGAACTAGTCAGTCAACATTTGTTCTTGGACCGACTAATTCAATTTGTACTCAGACTATTTGTTTTATCTCTTAGTCGGTCTAAGTTCACTCACCGACCGACTAGTTGTGAAACTAGTCGGTTGGCAAGTCTTCTTGGACCGACTAGTTCTTTAAGTCTGAAACTTCATCTATTCACTGTTCACCTCTTAGTCGGTTCATGTTGTTTCATCGACCGACTAGTTGATGAACTAGTCGGTCAGTGGTTGTTCTTTGACCGACTAGTTTGGTTCAGAATAGAGCCGTTGGAGCTTTAATTGAAACGTTTTTCTCTCTCTCTTTCCTCTAACCTATAAATACTTGGAGTGCTGCATTCATTGCACTCAAGGCTGATATTAAGAGAAGTTTAGAGATCAAAAGAGAAGCATTCAATCTCATTCAAAGCTCATTCATTTCCAATCTTGAATCTCTCTCTCACTCTTATTTCAAAAGAGAGATTCATTGATTGTGAGCCTTCCAAGCCAAGTGCTTGATTCTAGGTCACCAACATCCACCTAGGACTCCATTGCTGGTCATCTACTTGGAGCTAGGGTTTGGTGCCTCTTCATCTTCCCCAAAATCCGTTTTGCCCTAAATCGTAAGTTTACTCAAGGCATAGGATTTTTTCGGTAAGAATTTCTATTTCAATTTACATTGATATTGTAATCGTTTCACTCTCAGTTGTGAGAGTTTGTTTGTGATCCCGGGTTGTGGGAGTCACATTTACATTTGTGTATGATTTGATCTTGTAGAGGTTTTCTACAAGAATTTCATAGTGCAAATCTTGAGTTAGGGCTTCTAACTCAAGTATCCGGAGGGGATCCAGGTGGTTGGTACGTAGGATCACCGGGAACAAGTCGGGGAGACTTGGGTGGATCCGAACCCGTTAATTTGCTTGTTTGCGATTGTCTTCTTTGTTGTCGATATTTACATTTCCGCATTTTCCGCATTGATTGGTAGAGTTTGCAAGAGAATTAGGAATTATCCTCTTAATTATTTTAAAGTACTATTCATCCCCCCCTTAGTACTTGTGCAGTAGCTTAGCAGGGCATTACATTTGGTATCAGAGCCAAGTCTATAGCTATGTCTGCCAACGACAACAAGATCGTTCGTCCACCTTCAGATTACAGCACTTTCAGGAACCGTGAAGGATCTTCTTCGGTGATGGAAGGACACTCATCGACGAGGCCTCCCTTCTTCAACGGTACCAATTACGGGTACTGAAAATGCCGGATGGAAACTTTCCTCCGGAGTGCTTCACTATGGAGGGCCACGATGAAGGAGTATGTCGAGCCCGCCGAAGAAGATTTCGAGAAGTGGACTACTGCGGAGGTCGTCGCGGAGGTAAGCAATGCCAAGGCAATGAACGCCTTGCAATGCGCTTTGGAGCCCGAGGACTTCAATAAGATATGCACATGTAAGAGTGCATATCAAATATGGAACTCCCTCCTCATCTTGCATGAAGGAACAAGTAGGGTAAGAGACTCTAAACTCGTAGTTGTAAATAAAGATTACGAATTATTTTATATGCTACAGGGTGAGAAGATGAAGGAGTACTATGCTCGCTTTGTCGACATCACAAACGAGTTGGAGGCTCTTGGGAAAACCTACACCCAAAAGGAGAAAGTCTCGAAGATCATCGATGGACTTCCTTCTTGTTGGGAGAAACGTACCTTCGCCATCGAGGAAGGTAATGATATGAAAACATATACCGTTGTTCAACTAATGGGTACCTTAATGTCATATGAGGTACGCAAGGATAGCAAGATGAAGTTGCAGGACAAGATGAAGTCCTACTTGAAGCAAGACGAGCCAAAGAAAAAGGCTATTGCTTTCAAGGCCGCTCCATCAACATCCACATCTACGGATGATGAAGACTCGGAAGATGAGTTGGACTTGGAATCTATTGCCCTCATGGCAAAGAAGTTCAACCGGTTCTTCCGGAAAGGTAACTTCAAAAACAAATCGAAGTTTAGTTCTACTAACGCCTCCTCTCCTTTGTGTTTCAAATGCAACAAGCCAGGACACATGAAAGTGGATTGTCCTTAAAACAAGCACAAGGAGAAGTAGAAGGCGCCGAAGTTCGACAAGTCCAAGAAGTACAAGAAAGGGTACAAAAAGGGGCTTGTCGGGACATTCACCGACTCCGAGGATTCCTCTAGCGGAGAGTCGGATGATGAGCAAGTGAAGCAAGTACACATGTGCTTCATGGCTAGAGAGGAGCAAGATAAAGATTCCTCCTCCGATGATAGCGACAACGAAGGCGATGAGGTAACCATGGATGACCTTAGAAATGCTAATGAGCAATTATGGTCTAAATACACTAAATTAGTAAATAGGTATACTAAAGTAAAGGATGATTTAGCTAGCATCCAAACCTCGCCTAAACCTATCATCACCAACAACGACACCGTTGCTGAAGAGTTGAAAAATGAGATTGTAAATCTCAAGTCTCAACTTGAACATATTAGCATTGAGGATCCGGAGGAACACAAGATAGCGGATTTGACTTCTCAAAACTCGACTTTGAGTATTGAGAATGAAAATCTCAAATCTCGTGTTTATGTGCTCACATCGCAAGTATCCACTTTGGATGCTTCTATGCATTCTCTCACCGAGAAATATGAGTGCACATTAGGCCGAATTAATAAATTCAATAAGGGTAAGGACCATTTGGATAACATCCTAAATGACTTACTTCCGGCCAATCACCACATTGGCTTGGGGTATAAGATGGGAAGTTCCTCCAAATCGGCCACTACCTTTATTAGGCCAACTTCCGGTGACTAAACGAGTGGTAGCAAACACTCCATTGGTAGTTCATCTACCAATGATGCTTCCATCTTGTACACACCCTCATTTGGAAAGAAACCCACTTTGGGTTGACCTCCAAAGAAGGGTCATGCTTACATGTACACCAATACCATGCCACGTAGGAACACACATCCTACTCCACCGGCTCACACATATGATGATTTCTATGCTACACATCCATGGGCACGTGCACACCATGTGAGACACCCTCACGCACGTGTTCCTCCACATGCATATGTTCACCCACACCATCATATGAACCATTCTCATAATGCACCATTTCATCATGTTCTGTATGCCTATCCACGTCATGCATCACGTAGAAATCAACAACGCATGCATGCACCCAATAGGATTAGGGCTCCTAAAATCTTCACTATTTGGAGCCCAAAGGACACAAGCATGGATGAAAAAAAAGTTTACATGAATGCTTATTTTATGAATGTAGTGTATAGTGATAATTATGTGGGGAAGTCTAAGTCCAATTGGACTTAGCTTCCAAAGGTCTAATCTTTTGGACCCAATGACCTTGGGTACCATGATACGATATTTTCTATCTTTAGGTACTCAAGAGAAAGAAAAAGGTACGGAGCAACAAATCAAAATTTGGCTCCAAGAATAATTGGATACTCGATAGCGGGTGTTCAAAACACATGACTGGTGACGCTCAATTGATCTCTGGAGTGGTGCCCATTGCAAATGGAAACCGGGTAGTCTTTGGAGGCAACGAGAGCGGAACCATCATAGGTGTTGGTAAAGTGGGTAATCCTTCTAAACCCCTAATAAGTGATGTTTACCTTGTTAAAGGATTAAACCACAATCTTATTTCAATAAGCCAACTTTGTGACAAATGTTACAAAGTTAGCTTTGCGAAAGCAATGTGCCATATTTTGAATAAGAATACTAATGATGTATTGTTTTCCGGCACACGCCATAAGGATATATATATCCTAGATCTTCCAAGATCACATAAACAATGTCTCATTGCCAACACAAGTGAACAACACTTACGGCATCGACGTTTTGGTCATGTGAACTTTGGAACACTATTTAAGCTTTCCAAGTTAAATTCTATTAGAGGCTTCCCTAAGCTAGTCTTTCAAAAGAAGAGCTTTTGTGACTCGTGTCAACGAGGCAAGCTTCCAAAATCGTCATTTAAACCTAAGAAAAGCATTTCTTCTAAGAGGCCACTAGAGCTATTACATCTAGATTTATTTGGGCCAACTAGAGTTGCTTCATTAGGAAATGCACGATATGGACTTGTCATCGTTGATGACTTTTCTAGGTTTACTTGGGTATTTTCATTAAGTAATAAAAATGATGCTTTTGAAAACTTCACAATTTTTGTTAAGAAGGTACAAAATCTCATTGGAACCACCATTGTCACTATTCGTAGTGATCATGGAGGAGAATTTGAGAATGAGTCTTTCTCAACTTTTTGTAATGAAGTTGGTATTACACACACCTTTTCATTCCCTCGCGCACCTCCTCAAAATGGTGTTGTTGAGCGAAAGAATAGGACGCTAGTGGAATGTGCTCGCACTATGCTTGATGATAGCCAACTTGGCCATCAATTTTGGGCGGAAGCGGTACATACCGCTTGCTATGTGTTTAATCGGATACTTTTGAGGCCCGGCACTAAACAAACTTGTTATGAATTGTTGTTTGGTAGATTGCCTCAAGTTAAACATTTTCGTGTTTTCGGTGCAAAATGTTTTATTAAAAACACGTAGGGTAGTTTGGACAAATTTGATCCAAGATCTGATGAGGGGATATTTGTTGGATATTCCTCTCGTAGCAAAGCCTACCGGATATACAACAAACGAACCTCAACGATCGAGGAATCTCTTCATGTTTCATTTAATGAAGGTTTTGTCCCTACTAGAATTACTAATGATGATGACTCCATGGATGTCTTATGTGATTCAATTAGTAATTCTAACGCTATTGATTCTAATGATACTAACCCAACTAATGAAGTTTTTGAGAATGTTCCTAGTGATCAGGGAATTCCCAAACGGCTTCATACCGTTCGTGACCATCCTCATGAGCAAGTCATTGGCAATATCCTTGATAGTGTCAAGACGAGATCTCAAGTTAACTACTTCGCTCATTGTGCATTTGCCTCCTCGATAGAGCCAAAGAATATTAATGAAGCGTGCGAAGATGGTGCTTGGATCCTTGCCATGGAAGAGGAACTCATTCAATTCGAGAGGAATGAGGTTTGGGAGCTTGTTCCATTGCCATCGAAGAACCACACCGTCAGAGGGACGAAGTGGATTTTCAAGAACAAGAGCGACGAAAATCAAATCGTCGTCCGGAACAAAGCTCGGTTAGTAGCTCAAGGCTATCGGCAAGAGGAAGGTATTGATTTCAAAGAATCCTTTGCTCCGGTAGCTTGATTAGAATCAATTAGATTATTGTTATCTTTTGCATGCCATAAAGATTTTAAACTCTTTCAAATGGATGTTAAAAGTGCGTTTTTAAATGGAGATGTTGTTGAGGAAGTTTATGTTTCTCAACCTACGGGTTTTATAAATGAAAAATTCCCAAACCATGTTTTCAAACTTAAGAAAGCACTTTACGGTTTGAGACAAGCTCCTCGAGCTTGGTATGACCGTTTAAAGAATTTTCTTTTGGATTTAGGTTTTAAAATGGGAGAAGTTGATTCCATTTGTTAAGTATTCAAATAATGATATAATTTTAGTTCAAATTTATGTTGATTATATCATTTTCGGTGCTACTAACTTTGCTCTTTGCGAAGACTTTTCTAATGTGATGAAGGATCAATTTGAGATGAGCCACATGGGTGAGCTCAAATATTTCTTAGGTCTCCAAATTCGTCAAATGAACGATGCAATCTTCATCCACCAAACAAAGTACACGGTGGAGTTGCTAAAGCGATTTGGAATGGAGAATGCTTCCAGGAAGAAGACTCCAATGAGCACGACTACACATCTTGATAAGGATGCGGGCAGAAAAGATGTAGACATTTGTTTATATCGAGGTATGATAGGTAGTTTACTATATCTTACCGCAAGTAGGCCCGATATTATGTTTGCCGTATGTGTATGTGCTCGTTATCAGTCTCAACCTAAGGAATCTCACTTAGTAGCGGTAAAACGTATTTTCCGTTATCTAAGTTACACACTTGATTTTGGATTACTTTATCAAAAATCTAGCACATATGAGTTAATCTCATATAGTGACGCAGATTATGCGGGATGCAAATCTGACAAGAAAAGTACTAGTGGCACATGCCATTTTATAGGAAATTCTCTTGTCTCTTGGTTTTCCAAGAATCAGAATTCCATTTCACTTTCAACCACCGAGGCGAAATATATTGCCGCCGGTGCCGCGTGTGCTCAGGTTCTTTGGATGAGACACACACTTAAAGACTTTGGTATAAACTGTGATACTTGCCCTATCATGGTGGACAACTAAAGTGCAATATGTCTCTCTAAAAATCCGGTACACCATTCCCGTTCTAAACACATAGATGTCCATCACCATTTCTTAGATGATCATGTTGCTAAAAAGGACATCATATTAGTGTACGTTGAAACCCAGAAGCAAATCGTCGATATTTTCACGAAACCCCTAAAGGAAGACTCCTTTGTGCGGTTGCGTCGAGAATTGGGGATTATGGGTGAATCCGAGATTTAGGATTCATATTTTATTCAATAATCTTGCATGCTATTCAATTTCATTATATTTGCACATGTTAGATTTATTGGAATTTTCTGGATTTTTCGTTGAATTTTCAGAATTTATGCTCGAAATTTTCATGAACGTCAAATTTCAGATTTTTGATGTTTAATGGGGTAGTATAATGATTAATGAGAGTTTTACGATGTTTCGTCCAAGTGCGATTAGGAGAGAACTCAAGATTTCAAATTCTAAAATTTTTGAACTCTGTTAGTCGGTTCATGTTCATTGACCGACCGACTAGATCATCATCTAGTCAGTCAGTGAATGAACTCAGACCGACTAACTCAAGCCCTACTTTTGGCTTCAGTTACTGTTTGCACTTAGTCGGTTCAAGCTCATTGGCCAACCGACTAGATGGTCATCTAGTCGGTCAGCGCTTGAACTCTGACCGACTAAGTGCTCAGGGGCTGCTTTGTCTTTTCGCATTCCGGTCGATTTAATCTCCCTAAGACCGACTTGTTTCTTTTTTAGTCGATCTGAAACCCCTTCTCCAGCCAAAGACCCCCGAGCCCGTTCGTCTTCCTCCCTCCTCCTCCATCGATTTTTGGCCATCTTTCCGACCA